>PPHD01028978.1:0-10732 GCA_002909625.1 Bambusicola thoracicus
CACAATAATTTCACACCACTGAATTCAAGAATCTTATTATTATAGATGACCACTTGTTCATGTTATTTTGGTTTGGCACGAAGGGGACTGCAAAACATGGGTAGGCCGGAGCAGGAGCAGTCATAAGAGCCCTTTTCAATCTCTGAAACTCTCAGTTTGACCCCTAAAATGGTTCCCTCTCTCAGAATCTATGGACTGGTACTGAGAGAGCAGCACACAGAGCTTCTGTTTGGAGTGCGGGGAACTGCAGAGGGAGGGCTTAAGAAATAGGAGGAAACGGAATGTGGAAAGAAATGGAAGGTGGGAATAGGTGTCTCTCCATGGCTTTCCTGAGTGGAAATTTCCCTATCTGATTCTCTGAACGCAGTAAGAACCCTGTTTGAACTGCTTAATGTCTTTGGCTTTAGTTTTTGTCACGTAGGATAGCGGTGAAGGAATGAGACTTGAAAACCCTTTAACTCGTCTTCTGTGAGAAACGTAATAGCACAGCTGTTTGCTGGTGTGTGCCCGGCTGTGCCATGACCAATACAGATCCGCTGAGGGCAACGGCGGGAGATTTGAACGGGCACAAACCCGGAAGCAGCCGTTGATGGCCGAGGTTCGCTGCTTCGGAGCTGTCCCGGCCAGAGCCGCAGCGACCGACCGCGAGGTACGGAGTCGGTCGGTTCCTTCATCCCGGGAACCCCGAGATAACAGCGCAGCCCGGCAGCTCTCGCGGGAGCGGCTGACGTGGCGGGGCGTTGCCTGGGCAACGGCTCTGCATCCACTCCTCCTGCCTTAAAAAAGCCTCGGGGATGGAGAGGAGGAGTCGGGGTGTGTGAATCACGTGGGCCGTTCAAACGCGGAGGCACCGTAAGCCGCCCATTCACGGGATTACGCAGTGAGGGGGGTTGTTATTACTGTGAGGAGAGTGATGAGAGAGTGCAGGTCTCTGGCTGTAGTGAGTGCCAGAGCCTGGCCTCTGCAGGGCTCAATGAGGGAGACAGCAAATGTGTAAGATGCGACCTGCTAAATGAATTCCTCAGCCTGGTGGTTGACCTGAAGGAGGAGGTGGAGAGGCTGAGGAGCATGAAGGAACGTTAGAGGGAGATTGATTGGTGGAACCAGACCCTCTTGGTCCCAAGATCTCAGCAGCCTGCTGAGGCTCCACATGGAGCACGTCACCCCCTGCTGCACTGCAAACAGGTGACAGAGGGGAACCAGCAGGCAGACAGTGTTCCTGCTGCCATGAGCCCCACGTCCTCTCCTACCCCTGGGAACAATGATGAGGAATCAGGGGGTGTGGGGCAGTGGCAAAAGGCCCCTGCTTAGCAATGCAGGTGCTCCTGTCCAGAGATTCCCCTGCCTCCCCAGCTGCCACTGTGGAACAGGTACAGTGCTCTGCAGGGACAACTGGACAACAGAACCTCATCAGCAAGGAAAA
This sequence comes from Bambusicola thoracicus, assembly GCA_002909625.1. NCBI lineage: Eukaryota > Metazoa > Chordata > Aves > Galliformes > Phasianidae > Bambusicola > Bambusicola thoracicus. The sequence continues at coordinate 1,424 of PPHD01028978.1, forward strand.
AATGACATTTCATTGTTGTTGGTGACTCTCTGCTGAAAGGAGCAGAAGGGCCAATATATAGACCAGACCCTTTAGATAGAGAGGACCGTTGCCACCCGGGAGCCCAGGCTAAAGACATAAGGAAGAAACTTCCTTCCCTAGTTTGGCCCTCAGATTACTATCCCCTATTGTTGTTTCAGGTAGGCAGCGATGATATAGGAAGAACTGCCCTACGGACTACAAAAAAGGACTCCAGAGCCTTGGGGCAACAGGTGAAGGGTTTGGGAGCACAAGTTGTGTTCTCCTCTATCCCTCCGGTTATAGGAAATGATGAAGTAGTAAATATGATGGGCCAATGGATTAATACCTGGCTCCGAGCCTGGTGTGCCCAGCAGGAGTTTGGGCTTTTTGACCTCTGCTCTGTTTGCACAAGACCAGGTCTGCTGGCAACTGATAGGAGTAGCTTCTCCCACCAGTGGAAAAGGGTCTTAAGATGGGAGTTGGGAAAGTTCACTGATAGAGCTTTAAACTAGGTACAAAGAGGTATAACTGGGGTCATTAGCATGGAGCCTGTATGTAACATCCCAGTGCTCGTAGGAGAGGGATACGCTATTAAGATCCTACAGTCTTGCATCTTGGTGAAGGAGGATGACTCCTCCTTAAAAGACTTTCAAGGTCTTAAAATGACTTAAATGACTTAATGACTTAAAAGACTTTTAAGGTCTTTTCCAACCTGAGCAATTCTATGGTTCTATGAATTTTTTTTTTTTATGTCCACATACCACTGTGAAACAGTAACACTCTGATCTTTTGTGCTGGTCCAAGACAACCATAGTGAAAACTGTAATAGCCAGAGTTCAAGAACTGGTCTTAGATGTTTTTTGAGCAAGACATTTGCATGTGGAAAAAGGAAACACAGCACGTATTGACATATTTTTTGAAAATGAAAGTAGGCTAAGAAGGTGAATTTGCTGGAGCATCCAGGACATGATTTATTCCTGATATTGATTAAGAATAATCCCCTAAAAGTAAATTCATTTCCTATATGGGAATCTACAGACCTGATATTTTTAATTTGATCTGAAAATAAGGCCAAGAAATGAGTTGAATTACACCTTCCTGATATATTTTTTCAGTGTCTTAACATGTCTCTTCTGTCTTTCCCACTGAAGACTAGACTAAGCCCTGAATAACCCGGTCTTTTCCTCATCACTTACCCCACATGGAACAAGAGGTGGAGTGAGAAAACTTGAGCTTGCCCCTGATTCTTTGTCACCCTTCAACTGAGGAACAGCAGTCATATGCATGAAAGGCAAAACAGAAATTCCCTTCAGATATTCTCCTGTACCTCATTAAAGTATACAGAGCTGTACCAGCAGAAGCCCCAGAAATGTCTGGGGATTTCATTCATCCTTCCCACCTGTGTTGCCTCGTTCTGTGCCAGCATTTACTATATTTCCTGGCTCACACACTCACTTCTGGTTGGCATATTTCCTTTTGCTATTAGCAGGTTGTCAGAAACATTCAAAGAGTGAAAAAGAATCCGTTCTCATTTCTACCATTCTGCAATAGTTTCAGTAGGTAGCGTGTGTCTGGAATTAAAAATGAGTTCCAATTATATACCATCTTTGCTTTCTTGGGAAAATTGCACAGCCTGATTGGCTTATTTCTACTGAAAACGGCATCCTACAATCAGCTTGTTCTCTTAAGACATCTTAGAAGTGCACTTCTACTGGCCATTTTTGTATCAAGTATCAATTGTTATCAGTTATTATTCTCTATAAGTCCAAGGAACCTGTTATCTTGTCTGCTCTCTCAGTCATACAGACTTGTGCTTTGTATCCTGGAGCTCCACATTCCTGCTGTACGTTTCCAGGTTTTGGTATGTTTATCCATGTCACCTTCCCCGTCTAAGACTAATTACATGGTTAATATGTAAGTTTGAAATGGCATTTATGAGACCCTTTTCTGGCTAACTAGTTTTACTGTTGTCATTCATTTCATGATCAGTTCTTCCATGGCATCAAAAATTGCCTGAGGAAGTTCTCTTTTTCCCCCCTTTGTTTTTTGGTGGATTCATTGGCTGCACTGAATTTCGCACTTTCTAATTATTCAGAAGTGTTACACATCAGATTACAAGCCTATTTTCCAATCTTTGTGCTAAGCAGAGAACTGTGCTTACAGACTCCTGATAATCGTCCTCCATCCTCCCCTCAAGTGGCTGCTGCTTCTCACATTGCATTTCTACACTGAATTGCTGAAAGAATGAAGCAAAATTAAATACCTCCCTGGATTACCTTGCCTCCTTGCACAGATCCATCTGTCCACCTCCATTTGGTGGACAGTGAGTTCATTGCTGAATTATTGTAAATGTCTTATTGGTATCTGGCTAGGTGAAGAACACAAGTGTCCTCAGGATTTCTGCCAGAAGTTTTTTCATCTTCTTTTCTTAACTCTCAACTGTGCCTTCAGTGCCAGCTCAAATCCATGATTGGCTCCAAATTATGTAAGAACACCACCTATAAGAGCTTTATTTTTTCACACTGAATAAACTCCGTAGCAGTTTGAAAGCTGGGCCACCCTACTTGCCTGCCAGCAATCCCAATCTCTGTTTATCTTCCCATCCATTCACTTGTACTCTGATGTTAAATTAAATAAGCCTCCTAGGGAGTTTTTCCTTCAAATATAATGAGCTTTTGTAACACTTGAGCTAGGGGAAGTCAATATCTTCCCTTGGGGCCTCTGTGGGTCACAGATGAGGTTAGAAAGTGTTGTAAATGTGGTGCTTTAGTTAGCTTCTCCCTGTGTTGTGCTGCTTCTGGTACTGTGGTTTGTGATACAGTTGGTTGTTCTTTTGCAGAAGATTTCTTTTATATCTTTCACTTGTTCTTGTGTGTGATCTAAGCCTTAACCTTTCCCTAGCCTTCTCTATATTCCTTAGCACCTCCCTCCCCCCTGCATGCACACAGTAATCAGGTTGGCATTCACCTCTTTGGTTCATCTTATGCCTTTGGTCTCAGTCACTTACTGTTCCCAGACATATTTATGATTTCACAACAAAACCAATATTTTATGTTAATGCTGCCTCTTTTTATCCCTAGGTGGTTTCCAGAGCTTGTATGCCTTTTTTATTGTAGATTTAAGTCATATTTTAATTCCTTTTGGCCCATGGGTTTATGTTTTTAAAACATTTTAACACAGTGAGTTAATCATATAAAATAAAATCAGAGTTATCAACACCCTCAGCTGTGAGGAAAGACTGAAATTTAAGTTTAACCTTGAGAAGGCTGAGCAGAGACCTGAAAGCAGTCATCTAGCATGCAATAGGTTGCTATGAAGACAGGAGTCCATGAGACTCAGGGACGCATCTTCATCTGAATGATGTGAAACCCTCAGGTAAGGAGACACCTGCACCAGTGGCCTTTGTCTCCACCAGAGATAAAGAGTGTCTGCTTTGGCCAGAGTTCTGATACATTCTGTAGCGCTGTAATGCTATAATGTGATGGAAAATACAGCAACAGTACCACAATCGTAGGCTGCAGCAAATGAGAACAAGCCCAAACACAGCAATCACGAATGCAGAAATAAAGAAAAACTCCTTACCTTTAGGGATCCTCTGATAGGCAGGGATCTCCAGTAAGATATCTTTGCCTCCACTGCCAACTCTTAAATGAGGTGTGGGAAGGGGTGGATCCTGGCTCCATCCCTTCCAGCCACTCAGGTACATTGCATGCAGCTGAGCTCCCCTGGGTTGGTCCTGCCTTCTCACCAGGTGTTCAGTCACTATTTCAGGCCATAATAGGCCTGATAGTTACTCCTTTAATATGGAACATCAGAACCAATGTGTTTGCTTAAACACAGCAATGTCCACGTTAGGGTCTTTTCACTAGAAACGAATGACAAGGTCAGTAGGTATTAATGACACAAAATGCCACTCCCAGGTTCATCTGTAGGCCGTTTCTTAACACTGAGCAGGCGGTAAAGTTTGTGATCATCACACTCCTATTAGAGATTGTTGTGTTTCTTTAAATCTTGGGTAGCGCTTAAATCTCTTAAAATACTATTTTTGTGTATCTTAGCATGCCTGAGGTACAAAATTAGAATATTCCAATTTTTTTCTTGCTTCACTTTGGAAAAAAAAAAACAAACACATGCCTATGTAGCGTGTGAGAATGAATGACAAAAAAGACTAAAAATGTCACAGTACTCAGCACTACGTGTGGTGTTTGACTACCTAGGCAAACTCATAACATCCCTGTGAGCCATCTTTGTGGTGATTGTTCTGTTGGCCAGAAGCCCTGCCCTTTTCATATACGAAAACTCTATTCAATAGCAGAATATTGCTGTCACTTTAGTTGGGAGTACGGAAATTGCAAAACCACGTGCCTGTTACTTACTCTAAGGTGAGCACCAGGACAGATTCTATGAAAAGCAGCTGGGCCTGGCAGGCAGAATGCGAAATGTATTATATTCTCATACGTCTGCATGCAATATGTGCAACAGATTCTTCTAGCTGTCCATAAACTGTTCTGTGTATCCCCCCACGGCAGTCCATTTCCTTTTCATGTGTTTAGTAGATACATTCGTGCCACACAGGGAGCTATTGCAACTTGTAAATGACCCATTGAGCTAGGCAATTTATCTTCCCTTATCTAGAACTCCAGCTTGGGTCAAATGAACTCATCACTCCTCTTTTCATCAGCTGTTAATATCGGGATTACTCGGCATTACTCAGCCTGGCAGGAGCAGCAGGAGCTGGCAGGCTGTTAGTGTCACATAGCAGTTTTAGGATCAAGTATACACTTAGCACTCCATAAAATACCTAAGAACAACCCTATGTTTGTCAGCCCTCTGAATACCTAAGTAGACTGTGAAAAAAAATAATCCATGGACAGGAAGTGTGACTGACTCTGTGCCCTTGGGATTTAAGTGCATTCTTCTGGGATTCATCTCCTGACATTTAATATTTATGCCTTTTCCTTCTGACACCGAGGCAGTTCCTTCATTCAGAAGGCAATGAGAGCAATGGGTGCTGCTGCTGCTCCTGACTTTTTAGCCACACAGTGTAGAAAACTTTTCTCTGTGAAAAGCTTTCAGAATCTGTCATCCATAGGAATGCATGAACCACAGGATTGCAGGATGTTATGCCGAGAAGCTTTCTATGCTCCCTTTGGGGCTGGCCACAGAGTATGAGCTGATCAATATTTGCTCTGCTGGAGAGTGAGCTCAAAAGAAGAATACAACTCCAAGTTACCATATCCCAGACTTTGGTTGCAGCTGCCAATCCAGGGAGTGCTTCACTCTTTTAAATGTCATTGTATGTAAATCAGAATAGAGCAGAATTAACTCTGCTCTGTAACTGCCCATAAGTACAACCCAATGAAATGCACATCTTTTGCCTCTGAGCTGGAAGGCCTTTTCCTTTTGGCGTCACTTCTGTAATACCCTCTGTGTCCTTCTTTGTGCTCCTTCTTTGTACTAATGGTACAGAAACAAGCTCCCCCTCAGTACCTTCTCACTGAAATCATTTCTGCTATTTTAGTGGGATCTCATAGAATCATAGAAAGGCTTGGGTTGGAAGGGATCTCAGTGATGATCCAGTTCCCACCCCCTGCCATGGGCTGGTTGCCACCCACCAGATCAAGCTGGCCAGGGTCCCATTCAACCTGGCCTTGGGGACCTCCAGGGTTGGGGCATCCAGAACATCTCTGAGCACCCTGGGCCTGAGCCTCAATGCCCTCTCAGTGAACAATTTCTGCAACATCTAACCTAAATCTCTCCTTTTTTAATTTAAAGTCATTCTCCTTGTCCTATCACGATCTACCTGTGTAAATAGTTGATTTCCCTTCCTGTTTTCAAGTTCCCTTTAAGTATTAGAAGGCCACTGTCAGGTGTCCCCCGAGCCTTCTCCAGTGAACTCTTCACCATAAAACTAATTTCTAGTTTTGCTATATTTCAGTCCTTTCAATAGATAACTTTTGCAGTAGGTATTATTCACTCCCTCCTCCACCTCCTGTTCCATTTTGCTCATTGATACTTCAGTGCCTATCAGCTGCCAATGATAGGTTTTGGTTTCTTAGCCTAAGGTCATTCTTTTCCCAGCAACAGCAAAGTCACTTCATACAAAATGTTCTTTTCCAAATCTGCCAGTGCTAAGTATTGTCCTGTTTGTGATGCAGCTAAACATGTTTGTAATAGTGGGGAAATTGTGGAATCTAAATCTTTTCACTGCCTACATGAAACTCATGTTTAATCTCCAGATATTTTCCTTCCCAGTCTTGAAGAAATGGGGAACCCATTGGGAATCCATGTTGCACGGTTCATAAAGCTATGACATTAGAAGTAAATTATGAAGACCTTTTTTGATATGCAGCTGAAAAAAATATGGGTTCTCTTCCCCAAAGAGTAGGTAAAACAAAGGCTAAAGGAAACTGCAGTGCAGGGATCCAAATCCCTCAAGCCTAATTTGTACCTTTGGCATCTGCAAGAGGTTTAGAATACCACAGAGTAATGGGATTACTGGCACATCTCAGAGTGCAGCATGAGTTCTTGCCTGAGGTTTGAATTTTCTTCCAAGCCACCAGGTTGGTGTGCCCGTCCTTTTCCAGACACCTTACTGCCTAGAGGCTGGGGCATTGCTCCTCCCAGTGAATGTACATTGGGGTAGAACAAAGGGTTTTGGATCAATTCCTTGTGGTCCTCTCATTCCATTGGAGCATGGCACGGGATGGCAAAAGGGCGGCTTCTGTACAGCAGCCACAGACACATGCATGTGGCTATTTCCAAGGCAACTGTATCAGGTAGATTTTGTGAGAAGCAGTCTTCTTTCCTTAGACTGACATCCATCCTCTGTAGAGACTACTTTGAAGTTGCTTGCACTGTAAGTGACAGCCTACCCCAAAAGACTCCATTGCTGGAGCCAATAGATTCTTCATCTCCTGGTTTTTAAAATAAGTGATAGATGGAAATCAAAATGAGTGACTTGAAGTATTGGACTTGCCATCGCTGGGACAGTTTCTGGGTAGAAGTAACAAATAGGCTTTGTTAGAGTCTGCAGAATTGACAAAATACATAGCTTTTACAAGTCAAAAGTTTAATTCTGGTAGCACTCCCAGAAATAATAAAGTAGGAACTAAATATCTTTATTTAATTAAAACATTTAACTAGGAAAATAACAATGAGATAAATATGTCAGTCAAAGAACTTTATGTCCCAATAAACTCACCAAAAGGATGCTCCACCAAATTTCAGCCACTGCTCCCATGCCCATAGAAGGAATTCATTTGTAGTACAGGTTCAGGAGCTCAGGGATTCTTCTGCTAGTTGCAATAGTGAGGCACTGGCACAGGTTACAGGGAGAAAGTGGTGGGTGCTCTGCCCCTGGAGACACTCAAGTTCAGGCTGGACAGGCTCTGAGCATCTGATGGAGCTGTAGGTATCCCTGTTAATTGCAGGGGAGTTGGATTAGATGACCTTTAAGGGTCCCTTCCAATTCAGAGGATTCCATGGTTCTTTGATTCTAAGACTTGAACCTGTCTTCTCCGTCTCTACAGTGTGCAAATCACACAGCTTTTGTTAAACTCACTAGTGGTAAAATGGATGTAAACAGATGTGTGTAACGTTCTCTAGTCTAGCGGAAGGGGAACAAAGAAACAATCCTGAACATCCTCCTTTGCTTTGATCTCATTCTTCACATACACAGCTTTTGTACAGTAATACACATCACTGAACCAGCAGTTCTGCAGCCTCTGGTCGATCACACTAATGCTCACAGAATTGGCTTCCTCGCCTGCAAGTTATGTGGTGGTTTATACATAAGGGGTATTAGGCTGTTGCACATGGGTGAAAAAATATTTCTTCAGCTTAATCACAGGATTTTTCAGAAGAGGTTTCTAACAATGAGTTTTAGAGTACAGAAGGGAAAATCAGACAGCTATTCTGAGATATAATTGATATTAGCATATTCAAATCATGGAAAATTCACAGCTCTTCTCTATCTGACGTGGCTTTCTGTAGGACTTGAGCTTCTGTGCTGTTTTCCCTTAAGACTTCTTCACATATGCAAAAACTACTGAAAATCTGTGCGGAAGCTCTGGTGACAAATCCTTTGACACTGTGACACGATGAAGGAACAAACCATCTCAGTGAATAATTTTACAGTTTATTAGCATATGGAAGTGTTTTGATTAATTTTGCTTAAATGAATGACAAAGAAACTGTTTTATCACGTACTCTGCTCATTTCACTACTATTTGTCCTATTGAAATTTCTTTATTTTTAATTACGCATGGACAGGGCCTATTCCTAAGACCATGACATCGATAATTAATTAAAAGACTACTGTAGAAACAGTAGATAATCGTGTGATTGAGCAGTACTTCTCAGACATGTTCAGACTCCAGGAAGACAATTCCTTTGGGGAAAGGATATTTATTTTTTTAGACTGCACAGTTCACAAGTGCTTAAGCCATCTGTGTGACTTGTTCACATGAGCTATGCAAACATAACATATAAGAAACCTAAATGTAAGGGAGGAGACAATATTCCTTGTCTCTCCAACTTAGCTTCACCAAAGTTGTGCATAGTCTGGTTGGGCTCAGTCCAAGTTTTGTAAATACCGAGTGTCTCAAATGACATGGTATTCTTACGTGTAGCCAGCAGAATCACATCCTTCATATTCACAGAGAGCACTATTGCACGTATCACAAATACATGGTTGTACTAGAATAAGAGTGAAGAACCAGCTTCTGTTTTCACCGAATGCAGTGTTTCTGCAAGTCACAGTGAGGGAATCTTGCCAGGATGCCCCAAATCTCAAATCTTGTTTCTGAACACTGCACAGACCTGAAGCGTGTAATGGAAGTGCACTCTTCTTCCCAATGGCCAGACTTTGCATGTGATAATCATAAGTGTGACACTGCAATGATAAAGCTCTGACCTAACATCAGTGAGGAACTGTTATCCGTTCTGAAAATCAATAGCATCTCAAGGACATTTTTTCTGAAGTTTAATGTCTCCATACAAGTTTTTGCTGCCAAAGCAGCATGACAGATACTGGAACGTTTTCAAACTATTACAGTTTTAGAAATTAATTTTCAATATGATCCTTCCTTCCTTCTTTTTTTTTCTTCCTTCCTTTCTTCTTCCTTGTTTCCTTCCCTTCCCTCCCTTTCTTTTTCTTTCTTTCTTCTTTTCTTTCTGAAGTTTCTTTTTTATTTTCTTCCATTTGTTCACTTATTTTTCATATTTCCACTCTTCCCAGGACTTTCAAGGCCCACTTAACATTTTCTGAAATAGATTATGATGCATGTGGAGAATATTTCTTTCTTT
>PPHD01028979.1:0-10731 GCA_002909625.1 Bambusicola thoracicus
TTTTGAGTGTCTATAACGGAGATGGGATGGGGCTCCATCAATTTTGCAGACAGAAGGGAGCATAAAGATTCCGTAGTTTAATCCAATGCACGGCACAGGCCCTGAAAAGCACACAGTTCCACTTATACTGATGGAGAGAGAGTTATAAAGTAAGTAAAACCGTAACCACGGGGAATGAATCCAAGCCATCTCATCCCTCTCCCCCAGTCCTATCTCATACACCTCTTTATATTTTATTAAGGTATTCTGTGGAAAATGCATTACACATTCCTTCGACTCGGGAAGTGTTTTGGGGCCTCCTCACGAAGCAGATTAGGAGTTGATTTGTCTCTGGAGCAAGTCCCTTTTGAAAGCAGCCTCCTCAGGGACAAATTGGCCCTAATCATTTAATGCCGCATGACTCAAAGGCGAAATCATCATGTAGGCTTTCGAAAACTCATTTTCTTACAAGTCACCTCAGTAAGGGAGGAAGTTAACAAAACACCAGGCAGAAACTCAGCATTTTCTGCTCACTTTCTGCACTCGGGGTTATTTTGCATTACCTGCCATGAGCCAGACTGGGGTATGCTTTGGGGTGAGCTGGTTAACGAAAATCAGTGGAACTTTTCTTTCTCCCTTTACATCATAGGAAGCATTTTTGTGCCCCAACAAACAGCTGCTGAAATGACTTCTTTTTTGCTGCTATCAACAATGGCTGTTGTAGGATCCCACTAGAACTACGGTGCAAGCTCCACCCTGAGCACTTCATAGAGTGCAAGCAAGAGGCCAACAAAGTGGATTGAACCCACTGGAAAATCCCATGAGGGGAAGGAGGCATCTAAATCTTGCATTCTGCTGCATGGGTGTATAACGTAGGGAGAATGGACCCAAACTCTTGGATGTACATAGTGAAGGGACCAGCTGTAAACAGGGAAACACTCACTAGACAGAAGGAAAACACACATCAGTATTTCTTATCATTTATGTCTCTACTTTGCCTGATCACTGAATTGTTCAAATAACTGTCCATCTGCTCACAGGTAACGATAAAACCCTAACAGTCTTTTACCCCACCTGCCCCAAAAGGTCACAATCTGGAACATCCTTACTCTTTCTCCCTTGGGTCCCAGAAGTCCCCGATCACCCTGAAAGCAAGCGAGAAATAAAGACAGTGAGTGATTCCCTTTTTATTCACTCTTTCTGTGCTACTCATTCTGCTGATTTGCACACCAAGCCCATCTATCACAGCTGGGAGTCAGTTCCCCTGGGCACTCCGCCAAAGCTTACCATGGAAGTTTGTGCACAGCTCAAATATATTGTGCTGACCAAAGATAAAGACCTGGGACTGACGTATTTTGGCTGACTCCATGCTCAGCACGTCCACAGTGCGGAGCTGTCATTGGATTTCCACCTTCCAATGCGTCATTGAAGCTCTGGTAATATGCCAGTACTACACCTAGGGTGGGAAGGCATCCTGTATTTTATATGGTTTCCTAAATTTCAATCTCAAAGCTTGGATTTTGCAACTAAAAGTGTATGAAATACTAACCATTCCTCAAGGTTTTATCTAGGAGGTGGGATATGAAGCTGAAGGGCAGGATTTGGTGCTGATGGCATCACATACCCTTCTCCAGTGCTCATGACTGGCAAAGTGACAGCAGATGGGAGAGACCAGAAGGACCGGGTGGGGATAAGAGAGCAAAGAGAGACAATAAAACTGCACTGAGTTGCTTCTGAGTAGCAGCACTGTATGTGGTTGCCTTCATTCCTGTGTCTGATTGCACATCCCTACATTTGGACAAGATTTACTCTTCCCACTGCTGCACTTTTCAACTTTCCAGGGCTTGCAAGAGGGAAATGGCAGGAGAGTAAAGGGATTCCTGCTCATGGATGTAGAACGAATGGGTATTTGTTGTCTGGAAAGTGGTTTTCATCCTGCATGTGCTGGAGGTGAGCTGCCCCTCAGCCCAGTCCTGCACATTGGGGGATTAAATGGAGTACAACAGGAATTTCTTTCTGTCCAAACTCCCAAATTCCCTCCCTTCCCACCATCCTAAAAAAATATTTTAAAAAGAGGCATGCAGAAAGGTAACATGCACCCTGATCCCAGCCCAGACCTTACAGGGGACTACTTGTCACTTCACACTTCCATGCATTGATTAAAGTCCCCTCCAAATCTGTCCCAGAAAGATTCCCCGCAATGAAGCCCTCCTCTTCAGGAGTTGCATAGGAAAAGGTGACAGTGACTCTTGCTTACTCTTTCGCCTTTCACACCTGGGAGACCTTTTAGACCCTGCAAGAACACAGAACAAGATGTGAGGATAAATACAAGTGAGGGAAGATATTAGGAAAGAAAGAGCAATCTCCACTCTAAGACTGAGCCGCCTTAAAGAAGAGGAGCTAGATTGGCCAACTTGTCCTATTTTGCAAGCCTCAAGTGGAGACTTTTGTAGACTTAACATCAACAAGACACAGCCACAACCTCCTAGAGAGCATGGGGTTGCTCCCATAGGCCTTTCTAGGTGGAGGATCTCCAGATGTCCCTCATCACAGGGCAGGGACAGGATAGACTGGGATGGCCAAGTGCCCAAGTGGCCAAGAGGATAAAGCAATTACGCTTGGCATGGCAATTTATGTCTCCCATCTGGCTAAGGATTTACACTCAACCCTTCCAACACAACATAAAAATTTGGGTTCCCCAAGTTTCTGTTTCCCACTGGAAGTATCAAACCATTTACATTATTTTTATTGCTTATGGGGATTTTTTCCAGCCCTGAAGGTGTCCATACCATAAAAATCAAGCAGCCCTGAAGTTGTCCATACTGTGAAATCAGTTCTCTGTGCTACATTAACACTCACCATCATACCAGTGGGGCCCTGGACTCCCATGATGCCCTCGTCACCCTGTTAGGAGAGAGAGGTGTAGTGATTGCCATCAACAGACACATGTAACATGCACAGACCCAGCTCCACAATCCATCCCATGAGGGACAACAGGAATTGAGAATGCAGAAGCCTAGATCCTTAAAGGGAGTTTTGCAGCCTTGTTCACTTATATGTCTACATGCATTAGGTGTCCTACGGTTCTGGATTAAAGGACTTGAAGGGCTCCATACCAAACACATGTCACTGAAGTTGGACAATGCACTCAGTATTTAGAAAACACTAAGGTCAGCTTCAAGCTTCACCTTCTCCTCAGCTTTCAAGAGAAACACATCTGTAGGATGATTTGAAACTGATCTAGCATGATATTAATCACTCTAAAAAGGTGCCTCTTCTCTGTTTCTATAGGGAGGCACTAGTTGGAATGGCTTAGAAGAAGCAACTCAAGGTTGGGTGATTTTGTGTGTCCCTCCTCAAGCTGTATTTACACGTGACAAAAGCATGGGCAGGAAAGGGCAGAGGTCTGAGATGCTCCTGTTGTCCCAAGAGAATTCTCATCCTCAATCAGAGGGTTCAGTACCTTTTATGTGCATTCATAACTTGATTTCAGTAGGACTCACCACAACAAAAATCTAATCAGAAATTCACCTGGAACCCACATCGCTGGCTTTCAGAAGGAAGATACCACCAGTGAACTGCTCAACTCATGCCTTTGAAGACTGATGTGGGGCTTATCTTCATACCTAGCTCTTGTTTCCAGATGCCAGAGACCTTCTTACTGTTTCTTCAAGTGTGATATTGACTCTATTTAAACCTTACTACAAAGGATAGCTGGTGGATCTGTGAAGTGCTTCAATGACCTCAGTGAGTAGAACCCTCAAGACATACATGTCTTTGAGATGCCTAGACTTGGGCATCATCCTGTGAGGCCAATTCTCTCCTATGTAAGGTAATCTGTGATTCTGTGATTCTCTCCAGATTTATGCTGGAGTCAGAAGAGCAGAAACATTATTTCATCATTCCATTCAGATAATAAAGCTTGAGTAAGGTTTACCCCCAGACCTTTCACAGCTGTTGACATTCTCATTAACTGTTTTGTCTCGGGGGCCTCATCGAACCATTCTGCTAGCAGATGGGGAATTTATCTAAATGGATTGCAGCATAAAATCAGTTTATTCATGGAACAGCCACAGACGGAGCAAATTGAAACACGGCCCTTGATTATGCTCAAGAGTGTCTCCCTGGGGTCTTTGTCAGAAGAGGACCAAAACTTCTCAGCAGCCTGAGGAGAAGTGAGCATTGCTTCCCCAGGGATGACAGAGGGTCAGGAGGGAAGAGGGGAACAAGAGTAAGAAAGCTGGAGGTGGATTTCTGAAGGAATGAGTTTGCAGGTAGCATCCCTCAAGCATACAAAATGAGGTCCTTCCTCACTGAGATATGCAGATGTATGAATGTAGATGTTACCACTGAAGCTTCCATCTAGCCAGTAAGGGCACAGACATGTTGATAAATGCAACATGCTGTGCTTGAGGGTGCCTAATTGCAGAGGGGATACTAATTGCAATCTGTGGAGAGACTGCAATTACACTCCAGCTGAGGGTAGCAGTGTCTATCACCTCCAAATCTGGCCAGTGAAAGATTAAAGTGGGCTCTGCAATCAGCTCTTTTGGAATCTTCTATGATGGGTGAGCAGAAAGTGATGGTATAAAGTTGCCTCCAATGGAGGATAGCTTGCAACAAGCCAAGCAAGGAACATTTACAGGGAACCTACTTGAGAACCGGGAAATCCTCGGGGACCTCTTGGACCAACAACTCCAATCCCAGTTTCTCCCTGCAGGTCAGAAAGACAAAGGTCTAATTGGAGGAAGAACACCACGTGCCATGACTACTGATCAGTTTGACCATAGAATCATAGAATCATTAAAGTTGGAAAAGATCTCTAAGGTCATCTCGTGCAACTGTCTACCTACCACAGTACTGCCCTCTAAACCATGTTGTCCCTAAGCACCACATCTCCACGTATCTTGAACACCTCCAGCAACAATGACTCCACCACCTCCCTGGGCAGCCTGTTCCAGAGCCTGATCACTCTCTTAGAGAAGATTTTTCTCATGTCCAGCAGGAAATGATTTAAAAGTCACAGAAAGAGTCAGGAGACTCCTTTCCTTTGACTTTCTGCAGCTCTCTCTGGAGGAAAATGGGGGAAGATGGGCATGAAGGTGAGAGGGGGTGAAGCATCTGGATGGGATCAAGGATAAGGAGCCAGGAGATGGAAGTGGGATGTCCCATTACTACCCAAGGATCTCAGATATTTGTGCCCTTCCTGGCAGACTGGCACTCACCTTGTTGCCTTTGGGCCCAGGTGTCCCAGGAATCCCCTATAGGATGAAAAAAGAAAACCACAGCAAACATTGTTTTGAAAGTCCTTGATGCTCTCCCATCCCAGTGAAAGGATAGAAGGATACTCAGCCCAGATACCAGGCCCTCAGCCTCTCTCCCTAGCTAAATCTCTACAGTCTCTTAGAAGACAAAGGGGTGATGTGTAAAAGTCACCTCTTTTCCTGGGGATCCTGATGGTCCTGCAGGCCCAGCAAGTCCATTCCGGCCTCTCTTCCCACTCTCACCCTTGAAAACAAAATACTTTAAGGAGGAAAACACCAAAAGGCAAAGGTCCCACTTCTCTCAAGCCAGCCTGAAAGCAGAAATGTGTCCCTGGGTTCTCTTAGGAGGTCTTTGGAATGCTCCCCACGTGGGGGCATTATTGAAGAGAGGTGGACTCCAATGGGCTGGTGTAGGCAGTATCAGGAGGACCACACTTGTTCTCACCTTGGGTTGTACAACACAGCATGCACAGTGCCCACACACCACCTGCCTTCTGTCCTGGTGTCCCGGGTAGGCCTGGAGCCCCTCTGTCTCCCTGTGAGCCAGGAATGCCAGTGTTTCCACGAATGCCCTGAATGCCCTGGGCTCCTGGAGGTCCTGGGGCCCCTGGCTCACCCTGTCGAGTGAATAAGAAGGAATTTAGATTTGAGGTGAGGTTAATAGCCCTCCAAAAGTCCTGAAGAAAACCAGTGGTGTATCCTTGAGTTCACATAACTGGTTTGTAGAACTGAGGGTATTCCAGTAAGAGAAGTTCATAGGGATGGAGTAGGGGCTGTGCCATGGCTTCGTAAATGCAGAGGACCATGGACAGACATTTTTATCCTTCCTCAGTGTCTTTCCCATCTCAGTCACCACTGTACCCCACATCTAGCAGTGGGATGATCAGCATAGACAATGGAATGTAACACCCACAAAAAAACAAGTGAGATCTTATCTAGAGGAGAAGAAAGTTTTACCTTAAGTCCTGGGGGCCCAGCCTGACCAACAGGGCCTCTGAACCCAATTCCTGGTTCCCCCTGTGAAGAGAAGAAGGTCAGGAAAAAGCAATATCACTCTTTGCACTATGGGACCATCAAAAAGCACAAGCTGGAACACAAGAGATTCCATGTCAGGAAGCACTCCTTTCCTGTGTGGATGGTGGAGCACTAGAACACGTTGCCCAGATAGTTCCATATCTTCTGACATTACCCGTTTATTATGTGTGCCCTGTCTACATGAGCCATCAGGAGTCCCTACATAGAAGGAATAGATGCTGGGTCCCCCAGTGAGTGTCCCATCCCAACTGTGCCGAGTCCACATCTCAGGAAGTTATCTGGACTCCTCAACTTGATTTGAGAGGTTAGATACTAGGAAGGTAGAAAAGTCATGGTGGGAGAAGAGACACCTATGGTACCAGTGCTGTTCTTTACCTTCTGACCACTTTCACCTCTGTCTCCTTTGGTGCCCTGTGAAATGAAGAGAGAGTTATCAAGCCTGTTGGAGACATCATGTGAAGTACAACCTCACTGGAACCCCGAGCAAGAGAAAAGGTACCCAGTTGTGCCCACAGTCTGTGGCAGGGTGGAATAACTGGAAGTTCAGGGACACCCCTAATGTCCAATTCTTTTCCCTAGAGAAGTCTGGGAGTGGCTGTGTGAAAATGGAGGAGCCAAATGCCCTACCACAGGGACATGCTTCTCTTGGTGTTACTGGCCTCTGGGTCTACTGGATTCAGCTCAGCTGGTGATGGGTTCATACTGGGGCCAGGGATTTTACTTCTCTGTGCCACCTAGCTAGTGACACTGTCCTGTGCCAGTGGTTGAGCCTGACTCCACATCTCACCTTTTCTCCAGGCTCCCCCATCTCCCCAGGCTGCCCCTGCAAGACAAAAAGATCCATCATCCAGCCACCTCCCTTCTCATGCCCATAGTCCCTGCACAAAGTCATTGATATGCATGGTAACCCATGCAAAACACCCTCTTTCCACTGGACTGTGAAACAACCCTCCCTTGTCCACCTTTCTTTTGAATATTTGGGTCGAAGCACCTCAGATCTCCTGTTTGTCACTTATGAAAAGTACTCATTAAGAGGCCCTTTGTGTGGCTGAATGCCCGCTTTGATGGCAGAAGGTGCCATAAGAAATTTGGGGCTGGGTCTGACCCTTCCTTCTATCTCTGTTTACATCAGCACAATCTCCCACAGACCCTGAATGTCCACTCCACTGGGATCTCCCAGTTTCTTATCTTCTAGACCCTATTAGCACAGGGAGCCTTCTCCAAGTTCCAGAGGCTCACAAAAGCACTATTGCTACCTTTTCTCCTTTGCTTCCACGGGCTCCTGGAGCTCCCATTTCTCCCTGGAAAACAACAGACATCCCCTTCAGTTCAAGTATAACAAACATCTCCTTCCCTTTTCGGTCGAGGTAGGTGCTGCCTTCATTCCTGCATCATGTTTTGGCAAATGGTAATGGAGGACCATCTCCTTCCCATTGCATTTCTGATGGTCCATCTGGTTGGGCTATGCCAACCAGAACCAAACCATAGAATCATAGAATATCCTGAGCTGGAGGGAGCCATAAGGATCACTGAGATCACTAACTCTTGAACCCACCAGCCTGGCCAATTTTTACCTGTGATTTTTAGCCTCTAAATGAGGCTGCCCCGGGGAGATAGATCTTCATCCTGGCTCACCTCAGCACTGTTGGGTATGTGCATTAAAGGTGGAACAAAAGCACTGACCTTTTGGCAATGGTAGAGTGGATCTGGAGGGCCCATTTCCTCCTTCTGTAGGAAAACAAATGAACGTGCAAAACAGAGTTTGGATTCTGCATGATGGGAGAAAACACTGTTCACATCCTCACCACATGCAGTGGTGGTGAGAAGAGCCCTGGGCACTAATATTATACCTTAATTCTCCTTGGGTGCTGAGGACCTGGGTATGTCTTGAAGAAGAAAAGAAGAAAGCATGAGAGCAGGTAGGGAAATATTTCCCCTCTTGAGGCATGGAAAGGGTGTCTTCAAGCAGTGAGATGTTACACAGCAAATCCCTGCATTGTAGCAGGGGTAGAGGCATCTTGCAGGGAATCCATGTGTGGTCAGGGATCATGAGATCCTCACTGAAACACTCCTGGTTGGATACAAGATGGTCTCCAGGCTCACTCTGAGCCACTCCAGCCTGGATAGGATACCTGAGATCTGGTTGCATCCATTGGAAATGGGCTGTAGGGTCCACAAACCATGAAATGCTTTGGCACTAGACTTCTGGCAATGGCACAGACATCCCACCATAACCCTGACACTCTACAGACATCTATAGAGTCATAGAATCATTTGAGTTGGAAGGGACATTTAAAGGTCATCTATTTCAACTCCTCTGCAGTGAACAGGGACACCTATAGCTAGATCAAGTATGAGAAGCAACACGTCTCCTCATGGCACAGATAATCTCAGCTCAGTGCTACCATAGCCCACTGCCAAGGACAGGGCAATGGTCAATATCCACTTTCAAGTAAATTAAATTAATTCAAACTCAGAGGAGATCTAGATCTACGTGTTTATAAACACACATTTACATGTTTATATACTCCTACAAATATCTTCTATACTCTCAGGATGAAAGAAGACTGAATCAGGTTATCATGTTCCCTCATTGATTAAGTTTGATTTTCTCCACTTCTGCTTTGTGAGCATCACATTTCCCTTGCCAAGCACAGCAAGAACACTCTGCTCTGCCAAGAAATTCAGCTTCATCAGCAGACGTTCCTTGCTTTATTTATTAATATTTATCACTAACCTTTCACATACACCCTCTACATTCATCACTGAGAAGAAGTAAATTGGGCTTCCCTTGCATCCATGTGTTTGAAGACAACCTTGTATCAGGTATTCACTCACCGCGGATCCAGATGGAGATTTTGGAGCTCCTGGGGCACCGGGAGGGTGAACCTATGATAGAGCCAACAAGAAATGGTCCCCACTCCCTTATGGCTCTGCTCTTAGACATTTTTAGCCCAAAGCCATTGGGGTGTAATGGGGCTTTACCATGTGTGTGTCATGCTGGGTTGATCTCCTGGCTCTAGGATGCCTTGGGAGTGCAGAGCCATCTTCTGAATTCATGTTTTCCTACAAGAAAGAAAGCAGCATCATAGAATCACAGAATCATTAAGGTTGGAAAAGACCTCTAGTCCAACTGTCCACCTACCACCAACCACATCATACAACCAATCATCCCACTGAGCATCTCTCATGCAATTAACTTCCAGTTATTTCACAGGAACAATACCTAAACTCTTGCAACTTTGAACTCTGCTTTCCTCCCTGCAGCATCCATGTCTGGGTAGCACACGTGGTATGCATTTATTGCACCCAATATATCTGATTGCAGTAATACAACTGTTGATGTTTGATCACTGTACTCAGTGATGTTGCTGACCTTTGCAATGCTCATGGTTTTGGCTGATACATATTTAAGACACACACCATAAAGCTTGTACAAATAGTTACTGGCCTGGATCGTAAATTGGTCATAATACCAGCAACAGTAATTTATCTGCTTGCTGTTCTAAAAACAATTATATTCCTAGCTCAGTATACAGCAATTATTCCCTGACCCACATGGTGGTGAACTGCAGAGCAGCTTTGGCAAATATTTTCATATGAAAGCAAAAAAGCAATGGTGTGATTCACAACAACAGAAGGCAGGAAACCTCCATGCACTCAAACCCCAGCCCTGAGCTCTGCCAGGAGCATAGGTAAAAGAGGAACGTATTAGGATGGGGTGCAGATATTTGGCACTATTTCCACATTCGTGTTATTATTTTCAGAATCAAAGACCAAGATGGACCCCAAAATTTAATCTAAAATCATGTGTTGAGTTTTGTTTTGATGGATTTAACTAACTGGATGATAGTTTCATTTACTGGCTAATAAACACAGGATGTTTCCGACTCACTAAAATACATAAGGAAAAAAATATTTTTGCTCAAAGAAAACTGAAATTCTTTACTGAATCATGGTGAGGAGCAAGAAGGAGGAAGAAAAGATTCACCAGTGATGTGCTGGCACACATTGCTCAGGAGTGTTCGTTTGGGGGGTGTTCTGGCCATCCTGCACTGGTTTACAGCTGATCCATATGCAGAGCAGATGCAAAATGCTGCTGCTGTTCTGCTATGGGTCCGTGTTCATTGTGAAGAGCATCACAAGGAAAAGGCAAGGCAAGCCCATGGGTTACCAGGACCTCGCTGAGGTTTTATGGCAACCCGTCTGCATGCGATCTCATAACGCTGATATTTACAGGGGTGGTGGGAAATTGCAGGGGGTAATAACTCTCCTCCATTCTGCAATTCCTCCGCAATTTTAGTAGTTTCCAGCTCTGAGATGCCATCGATAAT
Source organism: Bambusicola thoracicus (assembly GCA_002909625.1). NCBI lineage: Eukaryota > Metazoa > Chordata > Aves > Galliformes > Phasianidae > Bambusicola > Bambusicola thoracicus. Next base: position 10,613 of record PPHD01028979.1, read on the forward strand.
GTACCTCAAGGGAAAGGATAGCGGCTGCTGCTTTCTGAAGCAGTGATTTGTGAAGCTGATAGTGAGTGTCAGTGTCAGGAAAAAGGAAAAAAGGAGAAGGGAAAAGGGAAAGGAGAAAA
>PPHD01028981.1:0-10730 GCA_002909625.1 Bambusicola thoracicus
GAACTCTCTTGTGCATTGACAAATGCTGAAAGTCATGGCCAAAGCTCTTTCCTTTTTCTATAACAAGCCTGGTTATAAAATGTGAGTGATACCTCTACTGCTGATAGCGCTCACGCTACTTCCCAGCTGACTGTGAAGCAAATCCACGTAACAGCTTTTTGCTTTGGAGTGATGCCAGTAGGGGATTACTCTATTTTACTGCTTTTTCAAACTGCTGTTGTGCTGAGATGCTGCCCTGGATTATTCCTGTGTAATCCTTACCATCAGCACAGTAGCAAAAGTGCTGGAAGGAAATCAGCAAGAAGAGAAAGGCAAGCATCTTGTGACAAGCCACTTCTTGCTTGGCCAGTCACTGCTCAATGTTAGGATACATATTTAAGGCTGGAACATTAATTCTCATACTTTGGTCCAGTAAATAACCAAAAATCTGTGTGAGGTATGTTTCCTAAGTTGGGGTGCAAAACCAACTATGTAAGGGCCTTATGAATCACGAGGAATCCATGTATCTCTTCCTTGTAAAGTAAATTTAAAAATTTAAAAAAAAAAAAATCCTTTTCACAGTCTCCAGAAAACCTCATGGCAACACTTCAGTGCTTGTACAGTAGGAGCTGTCTTCATACACAAGTACGGTCTAAGCACTAGCCACTGCAAGAACTAGAAGTTCGTGAGTTCTACTGTTGCTGTATGGTGTCTTTGTTGAAGGCTTTCCCCTTACCTATTGTTATCCTGGGAAAGAACTGTCTTAATAGAATGGAAGATTTTTTTCATGTTGCAGTCCTGTTTACTTTTACTCATGACAGAAGTGCTTGTGCTGAGGAAGGCAGGGGGAGGTCTTGATTCAGGACTGCAGACAGACTTTTTGAATACTTAGCAGGATGGTGGTCAAAGCAGTCTGCCCCCTGCATCTTAGCTGTGTCCTGTTCTCCAGTGCTGTATACTATGTTTTTGTTGTGGTATAGGTTAAAGACTCTCTGGTACGGCTAGCAGATGGCACAGCAATCACTAGCAAGTTCTATGGTTTTTCTCTTGTGATTTTCTTTGGCACCAGCCTCAACAATTCATGGACTCTCTCAAGTTCTTCAAACGCTAATGCTCTAGATAAGCAGGAGGTTGTCTTCTGGAACTTGCAAGATGAAATTTATTGCAGACATTTAACTTATTAATACTTGTCAAATGCTTTTGAGAGCTTGAATATGTTCTAAAATATATGTATTATTCAGCTTTATGGAGAAGCAAAACTATTCTTGATTTGATGTGCAGCTAGCAGCTCCCACGTATGTCCTTAATAAATCCAACTAGAATTGCAGCAGAGAAGCATTTGTTTATCACAGAATGTCCTTGGCAGTCGCTGTTGTGTGCCAAGGACTTCTCTGTACAGTAATACTTCTGTTTAGCAGTCAATTCCCATTAAAGCAATCTATTTTTCTTTAATTTTTTTTTCCCCATATCTAGATGATATATTCTCTGGCAGCCAGATCAAGATACCCACTCCCAAAAGCACATCTTCCCAGGCAGCCTCAGAAGTGAAACCTGAAAGCAAGGCACTGAGCACGTTTGATGACCCACTGAATGCCTTTGGAGGCCAGTAGCCAACGGGAGTGCATTGCAGAGAGGAGGCCTTCCCTGCGCCCTGTCCAGTACTAATACTCCGGATTCCCTAATTCAGTAGACCCGAAATGAGACGGCTGTGGGTATTTAAACGACAGATTACCCATTTTAAATGGTTAGTATGCTCTTGTGCTGGGTCTAATTGCGCTTAATGATATATATAAAAAGGACAGTAACCTCCTGCTATTCTTTCCATGGTGGTCAGATGAATATAGCCTGTGCAATACCTTCAATGAAGTTATCTATTATACAAAGTATAGTTTGTTTTATTGAACAGATCTATGGAGAGAATGGTTGATATTGTTAAAATAGTAAATGGAGTCTGTTAAATGAGATGTTTGTATGTCTTGCTTTCCTCTTTACCATTTGTGAAAGATATCTGCATCATGACTAGAAGATAACCAAAACCACTGCCATGCTTTCTCTGGATCAGCCGTCAATCTCCTGAGCTAATGCTAATGCCAGACTGGGTTCTGTTATCAGGTACAGCTCCTCTTATGTAATCCTGCACTTAAATCTCAGTGCAGGGATTGACAGCAGAGAGAGACTGGTTATTTCATGTTGGCAGCTAATGCAATGTTAAAATAACAGTAGTTAAAACTTCTCTGCCAGAGTGTGTTACAGAAGATCAACTGAACCCTAACGTTATCTTCTGTTCAAGTTGTAAGCCACCAAAGGAGGTTTTTCAGCTGCCTGGATTTGCCAAAGTGTTCCAGATAGCACATCCCAGAAAGTCTATCTGCACTGACCGTGCTTGGTTCACCCTCTACCACGCTTCTCATGGAGGAACACCCGTATGGGCACGCACCATCGGTGGGCCTGGTGCCGACATGCAGTGAGCAGACGTGGAATGTGGGAGACGCACGCAAGTGGTAGCTGCAAGGAAGGTGCCTGGCTGTTATTTATAGGCTGTGCATCTGCCGCTTGTGCCTCATATGTAGGGTTGGAGTGCTTATGAGCTCCTTTCTCACTTGCTGAGAAAGGATTCAGAGACAGGCTGGGGAGGGGGGAAGAAAGGGTGAGTGCTTCTGTTTCATTTCTCCTTCCTTTCACCTTGGTAACTTCGGTTAGTTAGCATTGCACAGTGCTGCAGGTGAGATTTAGACTGGGTGTAAGAAAGAAGTTTTTTACAGTAAGGAGGGGTGAGGAACAGGTTGCCCAGAGAGGTGGTGGGTGCTCCATCCCTGGAGACATCCCAGGTCATGCTGAACGGTGCTGTGAGCACCCCATGGAGCTGTAGGTGGCCCTGTTTGTTGTAGGGAGTTGGATTAGATGGTCTTTAAGGGGGTCCCTTCCAACTCAAACGGGTCTAAATGAAAGAAGCTTTTTTCTTTAATGTGAAAACTAATCAGAGGAAAAACCCTCTGCCGCACCTCGCCCCGAGGCATAGCTGAGAGACTGCATGTCCCATGAGCCCCCGCGCCCCCCGCCCGTGACGTACGCACCGCTGCCGGCAACGGAGAGTTGCATCCGGGTCCTTCCGCGCACGCTCCGCCGCCCCGCGTCTTAACGACCATAACAAGTGGCACCAGCCCTGACGGCGCCCCGAGCCCCGCCTCTTAGGGGAGCCGATTGGCCGAGCCGTCGGGCCCGGCCGCCTCATTGGTCCGTGGGAGAACTCCCGCCGGGGATGTCATAAAGGCGAGATAGGCGCGGAGGCTGTCGGGCTGCGAGCGGCGGTGCGGGAGGTCTCCGCTGCCCCCTCCCGCTGGCGGCGGCTCCTCCCCCCGCTGCACGAGGTACGCCGGGCGAAGGAGGGCCACGCCGCGCCTCCTTCCGTCTCCCCGTAGCCCCCGAGAGGGCCCGGCGGCGGCAGGTAGGTTGGCACCCTGCCCTCCGTCTCCGCTGCGCCGGTGCCACTCTTGTGCCTTCCCTCCTCCGGTCCCCCTGGAGCGCTGCGGTGAAAGGGAGTACGCGTCCCCCGGGGGCGGGCGTGGTGAGGCCGCCCTGAGGCGCGAGGGCGGCGGTGGGCAGCGGCGGGCAGCTGCTCCTCTTCTTTGTCTGCGAGAGCCCCGCTCCCCCGCCTCGCCGTGGGGCCTCCGGGCCCGGACGGGTGCCGCGGTTCCCCCAGCGCTGAGCCCAGCCCGTGCGGTTGGGCTGCGAGGGGTCGGGCCGTCCGGGCGTTCGGGAGAGCAAACCGTAAACGAGCAGGTAGCGAAAGATCCCGAAACGCTGCCTGACGCCGGAGTCCTGGAGCAGACGCGGTTCCCTGCACGACCTAGATGCTAATTTCCCAGCTCTTATCTGCTGTTTTGTTTTCCTTTTGAAATAAATGGGGACGGCTGTACCCAGACGTTGTTAGGCTGTGCTTGTTTGCTTTATAGGTGGCCGTTCCCAACATGAGCAGCGATACGCCACACCTGTCCCCAGGGCTGGGAGCGGGACGCGGCGTTCTGGCAGAGCTTCCTTCCGAGCTGTGAGTCCTTTGTCATGGCCAACAAGAAGGAGCCACCTTTCTTCAATGAGGATAACATGGGGCCTTTTCACTGCAAACTTCCCTTCTATGAAACCATGGAGCTCTTCATTGAAACGCTCACAGGAACGTGCTTCGAGCTGCGAGTTTCACCCTTTGAGACTGTGATTTCTGTGAAAGCAAAGATTCAGAGGCTGGAAGGTACCGTTCTCTTTTGTTTCAGCTTAAACTCCATCGCTTCAGAGGAAGTCTTGTTTTACAGATTACTCATTTGGTTGTATGCGTAAGCTGGATGTTCAGCTTGTGGATTTGGTTTTGGGGTTGTTTTTTCTTTAAGTTTCCTCTCAGTTTGTATCGTGGGCTTCACTAGAATGGGTTTTTCCTTATGCTTTTTTCTAATTATCAGTGATCATTTGTAAGACATCTGTGGCAAATCACCAACTCTCTTAATTGCATGGGATAACCTTCTTGGCGTTCAGCATCTTGTCCGACATAGAAGTCCCTTGTTAGTCAGTGAGGGTTCTCAAAGCAGGGGATGTCAGGAGTCTTGCAGTATGTTTGTATTGCGGCTCTGAGCTCACTTCAGTCTGGGTGCTGCAGCTGTCGCCTCTTAGGTTGGTTGGGTTATGGCAGTTCCATTTGTCTGATACCACAGTCAAAAGGGTAACTGCTGTGCAGGCCAGCTGCAAGGACAGCGTGAGGCTGCTGGTGGGAGTTCTGAGTAGGTGAGAGCTTTTGTGGTGGTGGCAGTCTGGCTGAAGTGCCGCTTTGCAATGCGATGAACTTTGCGAAGTGATAACCTTTAATTTATGAGGTTGGCGTGATGCTAATGAAAGGAGAAAACGTGTGGTGGGTCAGTTCTCTCTCCCCTTCCTGCATGGAAGAATGCGATTTGAAATACCTCTGTATCAGTACTCCTGCTGCTTTGCAGTATTGCATGCTTGCACTTCGTAGTCCTTACAGAACTGTGTAGCTGTGTAAACTGACAGTACAGCAGTTTCTAATTTCAAGACAAGAGATCCTGTTTCCCCTGTATACCTGTCCACGTTGTTCATTCTGCCTGCCTGCGTGTAGCCCACTTGGGAGATGTAATGTGATGCTTGAATCGAGGATACTCTTCTCCCTTTATGGAAATCCATGCTAATGAACTAAAGCAGAAGCATTGCGACAATAAGGGTGACTTTTGGCTAGCGAGGTCATGGCAATAAGGGTGCCTTTTGGCTAATAGGGTTACATACAAGAAGCTCCGCCATGCATGTAACTAGAGATTTACATCAGCGTAGCTGAATTGGCGTAGCTACGCGGACGTTGTTTTGTTGCCTGTAGTAGATGTTAATTAAACGTGAGTCAGGGTATGTGTTGAGGAGCTTCTGGAGGCTAGAGGTGAAACGTGAAAATGATTTATTTATTTATTAACTTCTTTGAAGATTGTAGTGATACAAAAGGTGTGAGCAGATAAGAAGGCAGACTGTTGAGACACTACAGATGAAGGCAAGGGCTTTAAAGGATGCATGAAGAGACCAGTGGAAAATGAGAGGAAGAAGGATTTGAATTTCTTGTCCAAAATAGGAGACTGCAGCTTGGCACGCTGAATTATATTTACAGCCTATTATTGTACGCTGGTTATGCCCAACTTAAAGGTGTCATAATTTCTTATAAGGAGATTGCAGCGCTTACCAGAAATTGGTCTTCTATGTTGTACATTCTATGACAGTGATGATTTAGGTGCTCGCTGTATTCACTTAATAATTTGGTTCTTACAATCAGATACTTTAGTACCCAGAACGTAGTTAAAAGATCTGTAACTTCCTAGTCAATGTGAGTTGCAGAGGGGATAGAGGAAACTGGTTATGTATGCAAGTGCGTAAGGGACAGACACAATGACAAGTCAGTTTTGTGCTGCAGTCCAGGCTACTATCATATATTTTGAAAAACAAACAAAAATAAACAAAAAGCAGATAACATCAACTTTTCAGCAATGAAGTTTCTGTTGTAGAGCAGACATTCAGGCAATGAATCACTCAGATGGAGGGAGAATTGTAAAGTAATTTTGTGGTTATGGTCTGGCATGAGAAGCAGAAAGCTGGTTGTTGGTTGTTTTTTTTTTTTCAGCAGCTATATTTTGTTTTTTATTATTGTATCATTTCAACTTCCATGGAGGGTGAACAACTCCTGGCTAAGCTGCATATGTGTCTGGAGAATGCTCCTATACTGCTAGGAGACTCTACAGGTCCCTCAGAGGGTGCGTTGTCTCAGTAGGCTGATGTATGCATTGAGGGTAATGGAACATAAGAATACAAAAGTAAGATATGGAAAAACAATTTGCTTTGCTACCTGACATCTCCAAGCACAAAATCTAGAATCATATCAGAATTTAACGGATTTGGTAAATTGTCATCAGCCCCTCCAGTTCTAAGAGGCTAGTAGTAAAAACTAAGTCAATACGTAACTTCTGTCAAAAACTAGACTGTCAATAGCTGTCGACTGTAATAAGAAGGGATAGCATGGATGACATGTAAGGGATTCTGAAATACTTCTGATACTATTTGTCATCTTGGTACCTCTTTAGCAAGCTGATGTGTAAAGGGTTTGTTTAGACAGCTGCAATAGACGTTGGTACCCTACTAAAAAGAGCTCCGATCTCAGCTGCCTCATTCTAGTTAGCTTTAATCAGTGAATGTGGATTAAAATGCATTAATGGATTCTAGCACATCTAAAATTTCTGTGCACGTCAGATTGTAAATTGGAGTTGGCTGTGTTTTGGGATCAGATCCAGGCATGTGTCTGAAACATGTCCCATGTAAAGCAAGCACTATGAAAACTATGAAAACTTCGATTTGTTCTAATAATGGCTTTGGATCCGCTTCAGATAAATTATCTCTGGTGTCGGATTCACTGAAGGAGCTTTCTGAAGTGTTATGCTGGAGAAGAACTATCTCCCTTTGTCTCTGCTGGTGGTATTAAAGCCAGAATCCTCTCAGCCAGCAGCAGTGTGTGGTGGTGTCCTTTTGGCTTACTTATGGATATTTAGATCTTAAAGTCAGACCATGTGTTGATGGCCGGGGTAGGACGGTACCTAAGTTCCAAAATGATGTAAAGGACTGAGGTTTAACACATTGCTGGTGCTTAAAAATAGCAGGATTTCACCAGAAGAGCAACTAGCATTTATTTTAAATGATAAACATTGGCCACGTCCTCAAGAGATCTCTTCTTGCTTCCTCCATTGCACAAGTCTTTGTGGCTGCTGGGCTGGGCGACGTTTAGTATTCTTCACTCAGAACCACATCTTACTATATTTATGTTTATAGAAGGAACATTCAGATGGTGCACTCTTTGTAGTAATTAATTCTTTGGTCTGTAAAAGAACTGTAGACAATACATGAAACTATGTTCACTTATGTAGGCTACTATCATCTAAATGAAGGCTGGTGACTTCGATTGTTATGGAAAAATCACCTAGTGCTGTAAGTTGGTGTGAACCTTTGCAGCTCTTCCCTAGTGTAGGCAGTTCAGGAGGCAAAATGGAAGCTGTCAGCCCCTCCTCTGTAAGCAGAAGCAAAAAGTAAATGTTAAGGAACTCTGCAGCAATTTCAATATGGGATGAAAGATAAGTACGTTGCATTTGAACTTTGAGTTTAAAATATTTGTCTTCCTAAACATATTAACATTCTACCTACAACATAAAATAAAGGTTTCTTTAAAATCTGTAGGGCTTTTTTGGGGTCAAACCACATCAGTTTTTTGAGCCTGCTTTCTGTGCCAGAAAGAGTAAAGAGGTGAGCTCTAAGAGTGTGTCTTGAATGGCTGATTCAGAGGCAGCATCAAATCCCTCCTTCCCTTTTCCGTGCCCCTACTGTCACTATTTTAATAGGTCATCTTGTTTGCTGAAATGGCTACAGATGTGTTGACAGTCTGAAGAAACTTCTGTCTTCCTACAGCATCACCTGGCTTGCCCACTTGCTTTTGAGCACTGAGCTTTTGCTCACTGCCCTATTTTCCTCTCTTCTTGGTACTGACTTACAGCAGAGCAGCGATGCAGTCATGCGCTGCTTAAGGAGGAGGGGATAGTAGATGAGTATCTTGTAGTTCTTGTTATTGTTGCCAATTCTATGTACTGAACCCACATGCAGATGTCTTTTTAAGGAAGATTTGCTATAATCAAAGAATCTTAGAATTCTCTAGGTTAAAAAGGACCATAGTGATCATCTAGTTTCAATCCGCCTGCTATGTGCAGGATCACATACTGCTAGACCAGGCTGCCCAGAGCCACATCCAGCGTGGCCTTGAATGCATCCAGGGATGGGGCATCCACAGTCAGCTGATGCTTAACTTCTTGCACATAAAAACCTATAAACCATATAGCATTTAATTTGTGTATACATACAGGATTCTTAGAAAGCAGCATGAAAGGGAATTAACAATAAATACTTGTCTATTTCCCATTATACCACAATGTAATGTTTTCATCTGTTCAGTTTATCAAAAATACATTGTCATTGTTAAATGAACAAAAACATGCTTCACAGCAGTGCTGCTAGTTGCTAGCCAGCCTTTTTAGCGCTCTCTCAGTTTATCAGAGTAATTGGAAATTGCTCCTTGGAGGCTGCTGAAACCATAACAAATGCAGACCGTAATGATTGTTTGTGATCAGGAGACTCCAAAACAACAAAGAAAAGGACTTTACTGCAGACTTGCTGGCTCTTGCTGGCTCATTCTTGTTTTGCTTGTGCTGCAGACTTGAAACTTAACCAGTAGCCAGTTGTTAAAGAGCTGGCAGGATAATAGCTATTATGTTGGTCTACTGTATGAGTACATCTGGTCTCATAAATGGCTTGTGTACTTCAGATAATACAGGACTCGTTCTGACTACCTTCCAAGTGCATCAGAGTTGTGTTGGTCATTCATAAAAGAAAAGCTGTAGTGGAAGAAGCAAATTGTCATCTTCTCTGAAGCGTTAAAAAAAAGCAATGATAGTTCCACCAAAATGTAATCAGTCCTCTACATGGGAGCGTCTGCTTAGCTTGTTGAATCTACTTGGGCTTTTGACAGAATTTGGCCCCGTTTTCCTCTTTGCTGTTGATGGGTGTTGGTGGCTTCGTGCCCTTTCTCCAACTTAAGAAGGGGCTGCTTTACTGACTTTCTGCCCCAACTTGCCAAACACTGTCACCAGCCTTGGGAAGCTGAGTGCTGGTGCCAAAACAACTGAAAGACTCTGATCTTTGCATTCCCCTCTCACCAGATGTATTTTTAGAAATCTGTGTGGTATAGCTACTTATACCTCCTGTTAAATATCTGGGCGTGTAAATGAGCAACAAATGACATGATCTGACACTAAAGTGACCGAGAATGAAAAATATGTGATCAGGTTGCTTTAACCTTTTGGAGAGTATATTTATAGGTTTTGCTTTCTAATCTAAAGAAGTGTTTAGACCTTTTTCAACGAGTAGTTCTTGGCCTCCATGGGTTTCCTTTTAATCAGGAATTTCAGGAGTGCACTGTGGAATCTTAAATACTGATTTCACCAGGTACATTCAACAGAAGTACTTCCTTTTGATGCTTATGGGAAGATTGTTTATTTTCAAAGGCAGAAAAGAAAGCTGTTCATCTCCCCAGTAGCCTCACTGTTTCTGGTGGCCAGTGATGTGTCATCCTCTCTTAACTGTCCTGACTTGTACTATCCAAAAGTTGGAAGGAGGCAGCATTCTGTTAGAAATGTATGAAGACCTCAGGCTGTACCAGCTTATGCTTACTCTCTTCAATGTGTATCATGCCTATATCTAAATGAATTGGTTGTGCAGGCAAAAAGGAACAAAGGTGATATTCATGTAGACTGGCTGTTAAGTAAGCGTGCCAAGTACTTGTTTGTTATTTCTTTTAACAAAAAAATGGTACCAAATCTGTGCCAGAACTTGAGTTGAAAATGAGTGTTACTTGACAATAGTATTAGAGCATTTTGATGGTCTAGAAGAGCACCTAAAGAAGGTAAAAGTTTGCAGGAGGAATTTCATTGTATTGTACTTAGGAGCTTCTGGTTTCCCTATCAAGTGACGATAAAACATATCTATAGTTGTTAGCACTGTAAGAGAGCTGTCACCAGTTACTCTAATGCAACCTCGACTTAGCTGTGAGTAACACAGAATATCACAGAATTTATCTGTAATAAATAATTCAGTACCTCTGTAGTTAGTTTTATCCTGTTTTTCGTGTCAGTAGATAGAAAGCTCTGAGGTACAGATAAGAGAGGAAAAAAACAACCCTCCCTCAACTGATGACTAGAAAAGAGTGTGTATTCTACGAAGTCTGAAGCAACTGAATGCTTTTACAGACCTTCTGAATCATAGAATCGCAGAATGGCCTGGGTTGAAAAGGACCACAATGATCATCTAGTTCCAACCCTCTGCTGTGTGCAGAGTTGCCAACCACCGGACCAGGCTGCCCAGAGCCACATCCAGCCTGGCCTTGAATGCATCCAGGGATGGGGCATCCACAAGCTCCTTGGGCACCTGTTCCAGTGCGTCACCACCCTCTGTGTGCAAAACTTCCTCCTAATATCTAACCTAAACCTCCCCGTCTCAGTTTAAAACCATTCCCCCTTGTCTTATCACTATCCACCCTCATAAACAGTCATTCCACCTCCTGTTTATATGCTCCCTTCAAGTACTGGAAGGTCACAATGAGATCTTCCCAGACCTTTCTCTTCTCCAAGCTA
>PPHD01028982.1:0-10730 GCA_002909625.1 Bambusicola thoracicus
TGGAAGGAGAGCCAGTTCCTGTAAAAGCAAAATTAGTAAAACATAGATTTACATATGCCATGGGTATAAATCACATCCCTTAAACCTGTTATCTTCAGGCAGCGAGTGTGTGCCATTCTAAATATTGACAGTCTTGATCTGCATTACCTTCTGAAAAGCTGAATGAGTTCATAAGTGGGGGGTTTTTTCCAGTTTTAGGAGGGGCATAAATATCTTTAATATTAAACTTCATTTTTTTGTAACTGAATTTCTTCTAAGTGCCTGTACTGTTCCTAATTGCAGTTGTTTCAAGCCACCACTGGTCCTGTGGGCAGAATATTGCTGCCTTTAAGAATGAAGATATATCTACATCATGACTAGTCACTTCAGAAGCTAAGCCCATGTGGAGCTCTCAGTGCACTGTTTGTAGGTACTATTTTTTTTTACCATGGACCTACTCCATTACTTCATTGTAGTGTTTTATTCTACATAAATTAGTAGAGGTTAAATCCTGACCATATATTTCTATGTTAGTCCTCTTGAGTGATGCCCAAGTAGGAAAGAATATTTATGGGTTGGAAATGAGTTACTGCTTATTTATTGTACTGCTACAGAATCTGAAGTTTATCTGAAAAAAAATCAAGATTTTCTAACACAAGTGTTAACAGACATTCTATCTGGCAATTCTAATCCCATTTATGGCCTTACACTGCAATTGTTCTTTTTGCTAGCAGTAGTACTGAAAGTTAGAGGATGATACAGGTATGTTATACATTAAAAACAACATAGGAACATGAGCTGACAGACTGTACACTATGAGGAAATCTCTCAGTGAGACAGAAAAAACATACTGGATAGTTCATTAATGAGCCAAGAGGAAGAAGTGGAGGAGACAGACTATTGGCAGAGTACAGATTTTATGGCCTTGACATGAAGGCTTGTATTTCCCTTCACAGCAGCTGTAGAAAGATTGCAGAGCATCCATCTGGGGTTTAGAGGAGGGTAAGAGGAGATGGAACAGAACTGTTTTATTTATCTAACTGTAGGATTCATTCTGGAGAACAGCAACAGGTTTAGGAGTCCTGAGTGTAATGTGAGAGCATCAGAAAACTGGCTGCCCGTAGTCTGCAGCTCAGCAAAGAGAACCTCCAAAGGAGCTGCAGGTGCTACTTTAATGGCAACTGCAAGGTGGTCTCTGCTGGAGCTGCCTGCAAACAAATATAGGATGGTTTCCAAGTGAGAATGTTCTTAAAAAGCATCAGCTAGTTCAGATGCAGGACCTGCTGTAAATGACATCATGCCAGAGTCTTGTCTTGAAGCTCAGCCAATCTTTTTTTCCTGGACTGTAAAACCTTCCAACATTTAATTGCTCAAAAGTGTTCTGGATTGGGTGAATGTCTGAAGAGTATGATGTGCTTTTCCTCAGTTAATGAGTACGAGAGGAAAAAAAAAGGTGAATGTTGATGTCTAAATTTTAGTTTTTTCTATCTCTAGTCTACACACAAGAATCAAGTGATCAGTCTGAACTGGTTTCCTAGTGTCATCTCTGAGGAAGATGGTAAGGTGGTCCGGAGCACAAGTATGATGAACAGCTGAGGGAACTGGGATTGATTAGTCTGGAGAAGAGGCTCAGGGGAGACCTTACTGCTCTCTGCAACGCTGCAAGGACGTTGTGGTGAGGTGAGAGTCAGCCTGTTTTTCCAGGTAACCAGTGATAGGAGTAGAGGGAATGGCCTTAAGTTGCCCCAGGAGAAGAAGTGTATGTCTTCAAACCACCAAACATTAATCTATTTACTTTTTATAACAGCAGTTGTATTTTATAACTAGTCTCATTTCCTGTAATGCTGGGGAACCTGAATCATTGCAATTCGAGTGACACTGTAAACTGCATGAAATGCTTAGTCTACGATATATAGAAAATGTTGCAAGTTTTGTCACCATCAGTTTTGCGTGGTTTTTTTTTCTTTAGACTTGATGTCTTGTTACGTGATCCCCAGTAAGCAACACAACCAACTATAGCTAAGTCTCAAATATCCTGCTCCAAACCTTTTACATGCTCAGTATGTCAAAAGTAAGGTTAGCAAGGACTCATGCCAGTCCTTCTCCCCATTGCTGTCCTCCTCCTTCCTGGGTGATCTTAAAATGTGCAGCTCAGATGATTTTCTGAAGTTATCAAATAAATGTCACCAGTTTTTGTGTCAACTAATATTATGTTGAAGGATTAGGCCAGTATATTCTGGTGTGCTATCCAAGACTTGCCTCTTAAAACCAAACAAAATCTCTCCTGCTTAATAGGTTTTTTTTTTACAAACAGAATTCTAGAAAAGTGACAAGAATGTCTCAGCAAACCACCAAATCTAGACCAGTCTTGTCTGTGCAGTTCTTGATGCAGATTTGGGTAACCTCCAGCAATCATGTCCACGTCATAACTGTTATCATTACAAAGTATTTTCTAATATCTAACTTGCATCTCCTTTCCCACTTACTCCCAGTTATTACTAACCATTCAAGAAGAAACTACTCTCTAATCATTTAAATCCTGTAAGGCAACTATAAAGTAAGAAGCTGATATAGAGAGCAAGTTTAAATGGTTTCTTTGTTTTAAAACATCCTTATGTTTGGAAGGAATCTATTTCGACTTCCATGTCTAGTTCTCTTTTTCCTTTTGAAGGTAAAAATTTGTGGTGATTAAAATAGGTCATGAGCCTAGGAAGCAGAGCATATGATGGTTTAAATTCTGTCAAATCTCCATTAAAGTGTTCTGGGAGTTTTTTATTTAAAAGTATGTAAGTCTGAGATCATGGGGTATATCTTTTGTTGGTTTTGCTGTGTTGCTTTGTTTTAAATTGCAGAAAATTAATTTGCCTGTATAAAATCCATTCCAAGCTGTGCTAGTCAGTACACATTTATAGTGCCTGAATGGAAAGACTGATTTCATCTTCACATAACTGATTTTTAATGCAAACTAATGTCCAGTTGTAAATTAATCTTTTCTTTGAAATATTAGTTTGAAAGCACTGATTTAATCTGATGACTGATGCTGCAATTAACAGCTTTCATTACTTACAAGTCCAAGATAATACCTGGAATCAATGCTAGTGACGCTTTTTCACTTGAAAGAAACGCTTTTCCTATGTCTTGCTTTTTGGTGCTGATAAAATGTGCCACAGGAAACAGTCTCCAAACAAAGGAAAGACAGAGATTTTTTTAAATGTATAATAGTGTGTCAAGTGCAAAATTAAGTGAAGCAGACAATGACAGGAATCAATTTCTATGACAACATAGTCTTAAAATAAGAACAAAAAACTGTTATTTTTCTCAGTTCGAAGTGCTGGCTGAAAAAATGTGGATGCATCCTTTGCTGTAGGTTAACCAGGGACAGCTGATATAGAAGAATGAACTTCCTTAGGCAAATCAGACTTCTACTCTGGAAGAACTGGATCCTCCGAAAAAGACAAAAGGTAAAATTTTGTTATTGGATTTCAGCCTTGGACCACACAGGCCCCTGGATGAAGTTACCAGTCGAACACCTATCAGCCTATAAAAATAAAAAAATCCCCAGTTGAATAAGCCTGGGATCTTGTTTGGTGCAGTTTACAAAGCCGTTTTTCACCAACCAAGCATAGAGAAATGTTTGTTTGTTTAAATAGGACGACATACAAGGAGAATAGTTGTGGGTAGTAATAGTTTATTAGGTCGGGAAAATGTTGTGGACACTGCTCAGCTTGGGGAGATTTGATTCCCAATTTTAGATTTGCTCCTCAGGTGAACCCGTTTCCAGATGCGAATCTACTTAGATTCTAACACTCACATGAAATTATTTATTTTTAATATGCTTGAATAGCATGATAAATAAATTGAAAGTCAGAAGTATTTAAAATCCTTTCAAATCCTTCTAGATCTTGTGACACACAGAGCAGATTTTTCTATAACTTTCTATCATATTTCATTCTTTCTTCTTTTTCTTAGCTAAATTTCCTTAGAGTCAAAACCCCCAGAAAGAGTCTTGGCCGTCTGATATACTCAACTATACTATGACTACTTCTGTTAAGGTAATTTGCAGGGAAAGCTTCCTTTGAGCTCCTGTAGAGAAAGACCGCCAGTTCAAATTGAAAATAATGGAGTACACTTGGTGAATTGTGAAGCTGGAGCAGTCAAGGAGGTTGTTTTGCTTTGATAACAAAGATCAACAGTGTCAAAATGAGCCAGGGGATGAGATGAAATGTTTGCTTATGCTGACATGATTCTTTCCGTGCCACCGTTTTTGGAAGTTATAACAAGTGTATCCAGAGGTGCTTCAGTTCTTGGTCAAAACCAGATGAAATCTCCCTCTAACAGTTACAGCTATTCTGCTGTTGGTGCTGAGACATCTCACTTCCCAACCCACTTTCTTGTTCACGCTTATGTGATTGCTTGCTTGATTCTGATTAATACTAAATACCAAGAAGGTTACTGTGTAAAACTGCACTACCTGTTTCGTCCACTTCCATAACTCCTGAAGATATTCCTAATGACTCAAGCTAAAAGTCACAGGGTCAAAGGGTTATCTGATTTCTTTTTTCATAGACGAAGTGAATGTGCATTCTTTCATATCTTCCCTGCTGACTTTCTCTCACAGTTTGCATTATTAGCTAGAGCTGATGCGGTATGAAATTCTCCAATCCACGCTTAACCTAAATTACACCAAGTATAAAGACCCCTTTGTAAAGCTACACTGTAATTACTGATAGCCAAGGAGTTGTCATAGCTTGACTCTCAAGTTCAGAAAAACACGCACCCAAAAAAAATGTTTCTGATCTTTGAGTGGTTACTCTGAGAGAATTGAAACACTGTCCTTTAGTTTTTAGCAAATGGATCTTTGCACTCCGTGTTTTCAGTGTGTGAAATATTATTTGATTTTAGCAAATCTATTCAGATATTTCATTTAAAATTATTAGTTGTGTTTCAGGAATTCTTTTTTTCTTAATTGTATTTTTTCAATAGGAGTTTCAAAAATGTAATTTCTTTGTAATTTCTAGGTGTTGCCAGAAAGTTGCTTTCTGTAGTGATCATTCTTAGCTTTTAAGCAAAAAGAAATATGTTCTCTGCTCTGAAGAGCAAAACAATTTTGAGTCAGTAAAAACTGTTCTGCTTTTTTGCATATGTAAACATACTTGCTTATTTGTCCACTCAGACAAAGAAGGTAGCCAAAACAAAAATCTGTAACATCAGAAGCAGCTAAAAGAATGTGTTTTGGGAAAATCAACCTTGTTTTTGGCAACCATTGTGCAGTACCATAAATGGAGGCATACCCAACCTTTTACCGTAGTTCACTGTTCACTCTAATTCACAAGAGGAAAGTGTTCCTTGCAGTTAACAGATGATCCACAGCCAATTTAGGCTCATCAGATTTATAGAATCATATTACCGAGCTTGATTCATTGCAGGTCCATGTGGATATTGCATATCTCTGTGTATTGCTAAGATTTCTGCTCTTCATCTCATGATTCTGTGGGGTTATGGACTGCTCTCTAGGCCTTCCTAGTGGGTACTGAGATAACTGTGTGACTTCAAGAAAAGAACTACAGGAAAGTATCAGAGGGCCAACAGCTCTTTATCTGTCCTCATCACAAAGTGCATTGTTTACCAACTTGAATGAAAGCTTTCCTTTTGCTTTAGCCTTCAGTCCCACCCTGGTTAAGTTAGTTCAGAGAGAAGGTAATACTAAATTCAAGTCTGAGGATTTTCTGTTTCCTGGGAATGGAGCAAGAGCCACAATCTGAGAAATAACCCAGTTTTACCTGCAACAAAAACAACTTAGTAATCTTCTCCAGTTCTTATTCCTCTTGAGTCCATTTGCACAGTGCTTGTCCCAGACATCATGTTTAGTGGCTGGAAGCTGATGCTAATCAGACCCTGCAGGCACATTGGGTATCGAGAACAGTTTATAACACTGTACAGCTATGCAGTGGCAGACTTCCTAGGCTAACAATTTGTTCATCTGCCCTCTACTGCTAGCAAAATTTTGTCTGACTTATAAAATATGAGACATCATAACTTCTTAGGCTATGTGATTTTTCTATTTTTCTTTTTTGCTTGTTTAAAAAAAAAAAAAAAAAAACAACAAAACACCTTGAGACAAAGTGTGAAATAGGAAACAGTTGCCTGGTGAAAATCTTTCTACTCTTTTGCCATAATCATAGCTGGTCTTAATTAAAGCTATTAGACTTATAGTGGAAAAAATAGGACTGCTCCAAAACCTTGTTCTTAGTTATTCAGTGGAATACCTTTTGCCCTGTATGGTTCAGTCTGAAGAAGGAGAAAAACAAACAACAACAAAACCCACATTTATGCGTGACCCTTTTTTTCGTTTGACCCTGCTGCTGTATGCATTACTATTGCGTATTTTGTATCTGATGGTGGAAGTAAGAGTAAAGGAAAGGAAGCAGGGAGGTTTTTCTGCACTGTACTAAAACTCAGGTTTGGAAAGAGTTTGTCCTGGCCTCTTGTAGGGTGAGGAAAAAAGTACTGTGCAAATGCACACAAAAAAACCATAGCTGATCCCCAGAGCCCAAAGTCTGTGTCACAAGATCAAAGGATTGTAGTTTCAAACCTCTGCCAAAACACACAGAGGCAATAGAACTGAAAAACAGGAGTGGAGGAAACAGCCTGAAAAACCAGGCAGGATGTTGCTCTGTAGTAAAGTAGTGCCGTTGACTTTTTCATCATGGCTAGCAACTGATGTTTAAGTGTAGTGAGAGACCTGGGCAATAAAGTGGCCTTGGATGGGCTCTTACACATTGTAGAAAAAAATGCTTGATTTTAATGTATATATTTCCAACAGTATTAGAAAATGAATAATGTTGGAGTGGTGACAAAAAGAGGCAAAAGTAAAGATTAAGAAATGTAGGCTTTTCTAAAGTCTTGACTTTAGTCACATACACTATGCCAAAGCCTACTAATGAGGCCAGTACTGCAAAAGCATGGATAAAATCCTTATTTATCTATTGCATCATATCTTGTTTTACTGTAATTTTTTATAGAGTCATCCACGTTGTGAAAGAACTATTTAGATCTGTGCCTAGTCTGTCTGGCAGATTAGTACTATCTATGTCTTTTTATCACAATCATTATCCTTAAACATTTATTTAGTAGATGTGGAGAAGCCACTGAGTTGATGGTGATGCTTCAAAGGGCTCTGATGAAATCCTAGCTGTTTCTGGGTGTCCTTTCAAAGTGGTGGAGTAGGAAGGGATAACCATGGGCATGTGCTGCACTGGGCATTGCCACTATGGTAAAAAGCCTCAGCTCTCTAATCTGTTAGTGACTCTGCATGATTTATTGGTAAAATTTGTTTTGAACAGACTTTTTTTTTTTCCAGCTTCGTATTCTGGTGGAACTTATATGGCCTCTGTCATTATTTCTTGCCCTGGTCTGGCTGAGGAAAGCTAATCCACTGTATCGACAACATGAATGTAAGAACATTAGAGATGTTTACTGTCTTATGCTAGATAATGCCTAGAACATCTCGGACAGATATACTGGGCCTGTTTGTCATGTGTTATTCTCTAATGGCAAAAAACAGGCTCTGCTGTTAGCATTTTAGCTATTTCTAACCACATACTGAGAGAATTAATTGTGAGTGAAATAAAAGCTTAAGCCCTCCTGAGATACTTTATGGTTGGATTTAACATAAGGTCTCAAGATTCTTTCAAAGTTGTAGATAGTTACAATTTTGTTGTTGAGAAATTGCCTAAATACTGATTAAAAAAAAAAAAAAGGGGGTCAGAACAAATTGGAATAGAAAATAATTGTATTGCTTTTATCAGTGACTTTCAGAAGTTTTTGTGTAGGCACTGATAAATCTTCCAGTTCAAGTATGGACCCTAGTGAACAAAAGCTGAATTTTATACAGTAGGCTGGCTCTCTTTTGTGACATGCAGACAGAAGACCTCAAACCACATCTGTACTGAAAGGCTAAGAATACTGATTATTGCTTTGCTGGTAATCTTAACTTCCTTTTTCACTTGTTATTGCTTACATGTACTTTAGTGTGAAGAACATTCTAGCTCAGAGAGGTCAGATGAGATGTAATTGTGCTAATCAGATTAGGATTCAGCATGTTGTTTAGGGTACAGACTACGTAATCAGTGGATTCTAGATATACCAGGTATTTAGCTGGCTTGTTCATGAATGTATTATATGAAAATTATTTCAATAAATTCAGAAAGTATCATGTTGGAAATCATTCAACTTTTCCCCATCTTTATTGACACAAAAAGTTGTTCTGTCACTTGTCTCCTTGGAAGCTGAATTAGCCCAGTGTAAACTACTCTTGAAAATCCTATACAAATTATTTGTCTTTGTTCTTAGTAAAGGAGCCCATAATAGTATTATGGTTCACACAAACTGCACTAGAAAAGACACATAATCATTTTTTGTTTCCATGCTTCAGGTCACTTCCCAAACAAGGCAATGCCATCTGCGGGAACACTGCCATGGTTACAAGGCATCTTCTGTAACATGAACAACCCTTGTTTCCGCAGCCCAACCCGTGGGGAGGGTCCAGGTGTTGTGTCCAACTACAACAATTCCATGTAAGCAGAGCTGTGTCTAAGATGGGGGGTTGCCATGATGCAGGCTTGGTAGGCAATTGCTGATAGCTTGCCCTTGACACCTCTTGAACCTGTTGGCACCTAATGGGTGATATGAGGAGAAAGGATGAAATATCTTCATTCTGCTCAGACTGGTCCTTCAGTGTGCTGAGGATAGTTTATAGAATTGTTCTGTGTTGCAAGCAAAAGAGGAAAGGGGAGTACTTAGGACAACAGGATGCAAATACTAAAAGACAAAAAAAAAAAAAAAAAAAAAATCAGTTCTAGCAAGTCAGTTTCCTTCCAACAGAGATCAGCACTGTCCGAATGAAGCTCATAATGGCAGGTTGATGCCTTTTTCGACGGAGCTTAGTTGCAGTAGTCTCTACAGAACATGTATTCGTATGATAAAATCATCTTTTTTATTGCCTACTCTTCATTGACTGTTTCAAGATAAATACTTTTGAGTATGAAACCTCTAAGCTTTATTTTCTCATGAGTTAAGCTGTTTCCCCTGAATGAGGGCTCTAATGAAGTAGTAGTAAGAGAAAATCTGCCGTACCACTTCTCATATAGCACCTGTTCTGGCTATACGTTTGTACGAATTTAACCAGCATAGTAACTTTCAGATAGTAAGGTTATTAATGAGACAGGAGAATCAGAGATTTCTGGACTGTTGATGAAAAAGGGCTATGGGAATGATTCATTGCATTGTTGGTTGTAGCCAAGTTGTGAAAGACAGCATATAGTGGGAAAAGACCTGTAGTGTGAAAACTGGTTAGGAAAAAAAATAATTCCAAATCTCCCTTTGGAGCACTCAATAATTACACTTCTCGAGTTAGCAGTGCCAATGCTATCAAAGCTCCAGTAGCATTTAATTCCATGGCTTGTTGCTAACTTAGATCTTTGTGTTTTGTTCCTGGTGAACAGGATTTAAAATAATTAACCGAGTTTTTTGAGGGTATGGACAGTCACACAGTGAAGTTAAAGGTTTCTGTTTTATATATTTTCTGGCTTTTCTCAGTTGCTTATTACAGAGTGAACTGTCCTTTTGTGAGTCAGAGTAAATTCAGTGCATTACAAAGGAAGCAAATACATTGTGTTTTCTGAAAGAATTTTGTCCTTCCTGTTTGCTGTTTCCTGTAAGCTAAAATAAGTCTTGTGGACTGAGACTTACCATTCCATATATGGAAAGCATAGCTGTTAAAGAAATGCAGTGCTTCTTAACAGGTATTTGTTCAAATTCTGTCTCTGTTATATAGCAGAAAGAAAAGAAGCCTGTGACATTTCATTTCCTAGATGTGCTTAACCACCTCTGCTCCTAATAAGTTTTTTTTCATACTTATTTATAAGCACGGGACCTGAATGAATCTTTGCTTGAAATGTACATCTTCACCCAGAACAATCAGTGAACATCTGCCTTTGGTAAAATTGGGCGCTGCTGTTTTTCCACTTCTCCTAGAAGAAATGTTTTGAAAGTGCTTAAAAGCCACTATCACATTAGAAGGGCCTGAGCTGAGAGAGGGAGGAGGATTCTCTATCTGGTGATCTCATGTCACTTATCCAGCTGAGCAGGACTGAGTGGACCATTTAACTGCCAAAGCTGATCTTTAGTCATAACCAGAACACATTTGCACCACAAATATGGAGTGCAGCATGGGAAAGGTCCTGTCTCCCCAGCAGTGTGTGGTAACGTAAGTGTATGAGAGGCCAGCCTTCTGGCACACAAGTAGCCCTCTGAACCATGTGGACTCCCAAATCTAACTGAATTCACACCATCTGAAAGCACTTCTTTGTCACCAGAAAACTGAGTTTTGAGTTTCAAGGATGAAGATAAATTAACTTTTTCTCCCCATCCCTATCACAGTGAAAGTAAAATTTGAAAATGTGTATATGAAGTGTTCTTTATAGTCATCAGTCCTATATTATCGTTGGTTGTCTATTTCTTCTTTTAGTCTTGCAAGGGTATATAAAGATGCTCAGGAGCTCTTACTGGAAGCCCCTGAAATTCATGACCTTGGCAGAGTCTGGGAAGAACTGATCATTATGACTCAGTTTATGGAAACAATGAGAACAAATCCTGAAAGAATTGCAGGTAATTGTTTTCTCTATGTCCTTTAGACCACTGAATTTTGTCTTTTGAAATCCATCTAGTAATTACTATGCAGGGACTAACAA
>PPHD01028984.1:0-10729 GCA_002909625.1 Bambusicola thoracicus
GATTTGTGTTGCACTGGGATGCAGACAGGTGGGCATATCTGTCCTATTTTCAAGTATTTACTGTACGTTTGGACAGTTCTTGTGTATTTAGCAGTGGTACTATTGTGGTGTATCTTGCTCACAGGCACAGGGGGAACTTCTTATAAGTCACATTGACTGTGTTGCTGGAAAATTATGTGCTTTTTCCTTCCTGAAATCACAAGCAGAGGCTCGTTTATAATTATGCAAATATGCATTTTGGGAGACTTGAGAAACAATCCCAGATTCAAGACTGGCACTACTATAATTTTCATTTATATTTCATCCAGCATGCAAGCTCATTTTAATCTCTTCTGTATGTGTTAACAGCTTGATGCCTGTGGGGCAAACAGTTGGATAGAAATTTAAAGGTGCAGCACTTGGGTCAGTCAAATAACTAAGTGCCTGGTGGGCTGTGGTTCTCGGTACTGAGATCTGTGGTCATTCAGGGTGTGGGATGCCTGCTTTGAATAGCAGAATTTTAAAAAGCCATTGTGGAGACATCTGTAGGAGAGTATATGTTTGTGTCCTTCTTCACAGACGTGAGGCCAAGTCCTGCTGCAGTTGTCAGAGCGGCAACTGAGCATATGCTGGAACTGGCATTTGTTCATCTGAGTCTGCCACTCTTGCTGATATGGTAGAATTTTACTGAATTCTAGAAAATTCTGTTTAAAAAGAAGTGAAAAACTAGATTATAGTAGAAGAGTGATCTTGCTGGCCTAGATGCATATGAAAACACAGGATGCAGCTAGGGCAGACGGACTCCTTGTAACACTGGCTCATTCAGTGGTTTCAGCTATTCGATTGCCACAGCTCTGAGATGTTGTATTTCAGTTGCAGCCTTCTGGGAATTTAAGGTTGCTCTAACAGTTTGCATGCGGAGTAGCCAGCACAGTGTAGTTATGCCTCCATACAGGCATTCTTTAGTACAGTGGCACCTGTAATTTGTCATTTCTAATGTCTTAAGATTGTCCCAGACATTTCCAGGGAAAGAATTCCTTGTGATATTTGCAAAATGGTTCTTTGTCAAAATGCTGGCAGCCCCAAGCAATAACACTGGGCTTCTCTGACTTTTTTACCTTCTGATTTTGTACCTACTTCCTGCCAGTGGGGGCTCTCAATTCCAGTACTAACTTTGGACCTTATGCTTTTCTGCTTTGCGTCACAAACTCTCAGGGAATACACATGTATTTGTGTTACTGACCAAAGCAGTGCAGTTATTTTTGGAGGCTGCAGGACCTGGCTATCAGACAACTGCAGTTTTCTGTAGGTGCGTTTGTCAGAGGTAAACACTGAGATGCCAGAGAGCCTCCTGACAGGACTGCTGCTTTCTAAAGGCTCTTCCAGGGGTGCTTCAGGATTTTTTTCCTTTCTGACATGCACACCTGACAGGACTTTATGACAATATTCATCACAAGAATATCAACTTAAAAGATGAGGACTTCTTTTTTTCTCATTTGCACTGAATTTTGCTGAAATTGATGCCTGCAGAATCACTGTAGACTTTCCAAATTAGCCTGTACTCTTTAGAGCTGGTGTTTCCTCTAAATTTGTGCAAATAGCCACAAAAACAAATGACACCTTTTTGCCATCCTGTCAGTTCCGCCTTTATTTTCTGGCTTTACCCTGATGTGAGCACTGATCCCACTCACATTGCCTCTTCCCAGAGCACTGCACTTGAATGTTTTTCCCTGTTGGCAGTTGTTCATCTCAGCAGCAGAGTGCCCCAGAGTCAAAGCCACTGCTGACAGCAGCTGCTTTATCAGGGCCATCTTTCACAACTTTTAGTTTTCACCTTTTCGTTACCTTCAGCAGGTTCTGCTCTCAGCTGAAAACAATATGCAAGTGGTCACATTACTGATTATGAAACAGAAAGCAGTACCTGAGCTGTCTGAAGGGAATGCTTTATGTCAGCACTGCAAAACTCAGATCACGATTTAGATTCCAGACACCTCTTTATCTATCAGTGCTGAGTGGTGAAATCATGCAGTACTGCAGCGTGTGTCTGCATATTGTTATTTTTTTCTCTGCTAGGAGTGTTTTTCTCTTCCCTTCTTTCCTTTGCAATATTCTGCTGTCGGAGCTAAATCCACAGACCATTTGGAGACGGCACATTTTCCAAATGTATCTTTTCTCCATCTCTTCTTTCAGTATTGATTTTGAAAGGGTTAACCAGATTTGTATTAATACAGCACGACACGTTCTTCATTTGTGTGGATTTTTTTTTTTAAATGAGGCTCTTGATTCAATGCAAGCATAACCATAAAATATGTTGATGAAATTCTCTATATTTAATTACTTTTCAGATTAAAAGGTAAGTAAATATAAAGTCAGTGTGAAGTTCCCAGGCCTGTTTTCTTATTTACTACAGCGTACGTGTGATAGGTTAGACCCAATGTAAGTATATAAGCTAAGAAATGAGAAACCACGGCGCTGTTAGTGGGAGCAGCCAGAGCAGGACAGGTAATGGCTCCTGGGACAGTGTCAGGCATGGTGTGCAGTGAGCTGAGGCCTGGGGGCAGGACTGGAGCTGTGCTGGGCCAGCAAGGAGGGCGGGTGCTCTCAGCTTAGCTGGCCTATCAGGCCACCTTCTAACTTGAGAGCAGCACTTGAGAAAACTGATGTTCATCATCAGTCCATATCATGAGCAATTAGTTCCTATAACTGCCAGCAGTTATCCCTGTGTTTACGAATGGTTGGTCCTTGAGGAGCCTCTCCTGACCAGGCGGTGAGGGCGTGCTGCCTGAGAGCAGATGGATGCTGGCTGCAGGCCTGGCTGGTGGCCGTGCCGGAGGTGCAGAGGGTTGGCCTGAGAGTGCCTTGTGGAGCAAGCCATCTTTAATCTCCCTTTGCTTCTGTTTTTATGTTCCTCATCTCCACTTATGAAGGGAACAGTTTTGTCTGCTTCTGGTATTGTTCAGCTTACTTTGGGGACCAACTTCTGCTCTGAAGTGAAATTTCGTGCTTACTCTATATGATTTCTCTGGTTCTGTCAAGCAGCTCTCTGGCTTTTTCTGCAGGACTGTTATGGTTTCAGTGCAACCATCTTTCCATCTTTGTACTCTTGTAGAGTTTACTGCTCGCCCATATTTGCGTGTACTTTATTCAGGCAACTGTACCACACGTCTCCATTTATTCTTTGTGGCACTTTGTTTTTAACATAATTACACTTACCTGAATGGCAGTAGCTTGTTTCTTTTAGTGAAGCTAAAAAGTAGCAAAAATACTTCCATAGAGTTCCTCGTTACACTGTTTTGGTATGGTTAAATGTAGTTCAAGGCAGGCGAATGCGGGCTTTATCTTACCTGTTCTGCTGGTGCTTTGTGGCTGTAACAGGCCTCTGCTTTGGCTGCGTAATTGTTCTGTTTTCTTTGAAATTAGGGTCCATAATGGAAGGGTTGAAATATATTTAACTAAGGATTCGGGAATGCATCGCTGTAGCATATTGTGATGCTATTTTTGTGGCTCATTTCTGCAGTACTTAGCTGCTTTACCTTTAGGCCCGGAGCTGCTGTGTAATGCTCTTTAACTTTTATTGTCCTCTTGCAGTCTGTTTCAAACCATCTCCTCCTCCTTCTTTCCAAAGTGCTGGTTTCTACATTTTGCAGTTAAGAGGTGTTTCTTTATCGCTTCTTTAATCATTGCTTTCAATGAGGGTGAATGATGAAAATACTACCTTTGAACATCCCAGTGTGGGTCTCATTACTTCCAGACAGCCAGAGAGGCAGCACTCTGCTTTATAGGCTGAAATGCTTTGAGGGCTTCTGTATCACAGAGCACAGGGGGAGAAGCACAGCTCTGCAGGAAGGTTTGCATCACTCTGTGCGCTGTAAGGTTCATCTCTGGTACAGGAACCTTGCACAGGGCCATCTGCAGATGCCAGTCAAAAATGAAATGACTCATAAATGTGGATAACAGAAAAGCTTTCATGATTGGATGTTTGTCAAAGATTGCCTGATGTGCTAATGCCTGTTCCTGTGCTTCATATTGATGTTAATTAATCTACTTGGTACGGTTATAATTAATCCTTAATCCAAAAGAAAAAAAAGATTAAATAGAAGTTAGTCTTATTATTTAATCTCATAATTAGTTTTATACTCAAAATATTTTCAATCAAAATCTTTTGGCTGTAAATGTAATTTTATGGATGTGTTTATAGTTTCTTTCAGCTTTCTCACAAGGTTTGTTATTATGTTTAAAGAATGTAACATACCAACATTTCTCCTGTATTTCAGGAGAAAGGATGATGGTTCATGGTCACTCCTCTGGTGACTGTGAAATCACTGTTTCCTTAGATCTTGTGGACTGTAGTGCAGAAGTACCAGTCAAAATCTGGGGTCGTTTAAGCCAAGTTCTATTTAAAAAGTGAAAAATTTGTAAAAACTGCCCTTCAGTAATGCATGCTGTTGTTTCAAATATTCGTCTGCTCCTGGGGTTCAAGCTACATTTCTTTCTTGCAAGTCTGATTCCATTGTAGTCTCCCTGTGGGTGAGCCTGAGGGAGAGAGAGCACAGGGAGATCAGAGGATGGAGTGGTACCATGAGCTGTATCCCTCTTTGCACCAATGCAGTCACAGAGTGCTAGATCAGGGAAATACCTCTGCTGAGTGCTTTTGTAGCTGCAACCTTCCAGGCAGCAAAGCAGTGAATGCAGTATGTGGTGGCTATATGTGGGCTAGAGCAGCCACTACAGAAATGCAAGAACAGAGTAGGAGAAGAGTAGGATTTAGTGCTGAGATATTGCTTATTTATTTATTTGAGAAAGAAATTAAATGTCTGAAATGTTGTTAATACTTTAGCCAAATACTGTACCATGATTGTGTCAATGAGATGATAAGCTATAGAACTTCTAATGTGAATATATGAACTTGAAGTTTCTGAATGAGTAGAAACTGCAAGTTGCAGCCACTCCTCACGATTGTCTGCCTGTTTTGAATGTCTCAATATTTTGATATCTTTATGCATGATACAAAGTGTTCTGGAACAGAACAGTGTAACAAAATCTCTTTTCCTTTTGTTAATGCAAATTTCTAGAATATATTGGGCACAGCAAGCAACTACTTGGAGCACTCAAATATCTTCTCAGTCTAATTATATGTTGTCTTATATGGCCTTCTCTTACCCGTTACTTAAACTATAAGACTAAGGTACATATGCCACAGAATTTTGGTCCTTCTGAGTTAAAGGCTGAAACAAAAACTGGCACCTCTGTTTGCCCGTTGCTGCTTGAGGAGGCTGCAGGAAGGTTGTGTGGTCTTCCCATATAAATGGGATCTGCACAGATAGATTCTGGATGCGTCTGAAAATCAAAAGCATTTTGAAGAGGCAGTAAAGCATAATCAAAAGTATCCATAGGGAGTGGATGTACATTTGGACCGTGCACTTGGAGGAATTCCAGACGTGTTGTAGAAAGGTCATTTGTAGCAGGTTGCTGTAGTGATGTTTTCATAACAACTATTTCCATCTCTTATCAGAGTTTAAAAGAGTAGAGGGAAGCCCTACAAAGGCAGGATAGGTATTGATGGTTCTGAAAATCTGTGTAATGTACTCCTACACACATACCTGTAAGCTCAGAAATTTTTACAGATCACAGATAATTGCATACTGTCACAATCTGCTTGGTTTGCATTCTAAAGTCTTGAGTTGTGTAGAGTGTACAGGCAGCATGAATGGCTGCACAGGAAGAGACAAGGATGTTTAGGGTGTTAGTTTTTGGTTTGTTGTTGTTGTTGGTTTGGGTTTTTTGTTTTTCATCCTAAATGACGTGGTGAAGGTTTCTATTTTATGCATTTACATGTGAACTGAAGGAAAAAAAATAAACATTTTAGAGACTTGAATTTCTTATTATAAGATTCTATTTACTTATAGACTTGAGTAACTTATTAATTTAGCCCCATTGCTTGTTCTTCTTCGTTATTTCTAGTTAAGTGAGTAGCGGAATTATGACACAGTGAAGAGCTTACATATGTGCCTTTTAAAATAGAAGTGTTTTGAACAGTAGTACATTTATTGATGCAGAAAGCCAAAAATTAGCAGACCTATTGAAATGCAAAATGCTGTTGTCGTTATTGTCATTAGCAGAATAACAGATGTAGGCATTATTGGATTTTGTCACTTTGCAGTGTGCAATGTATTTCTCAGAACTTTATAGATGAAATGGAACTATTTTTGCACTTGAGAATTACAAGGTCCTATAGTTTGAGCTAATAAAGGCTGCCTGAATCTTTCCAGATCTGCTTTATAGATTGTAATTCCATTTAATCTAAGTACAGATGTGGAATAACTCATTTTCTGTGTTTGCATGTGTAGCTATTTCTATTACTTTTCCCCAGGTGTTAGCTAGCAGTTACATTGCTGCAGACCTGGACCATAAACAACAGCACAGATTTTAATAGCTTCATTATGCAACAAGGTGTCAGCTTCACTTAAGTGAAGATTCATCTGGTAGGTAACTAGGAAAAACTGTTACCACCTTGTTTCTGCGTCAGTTTGTGAAACAGACTTCAGCTGGGATCCAAGAGACTTTGCAGGAGGGATATGCATACATTTACAGGTAAAGCAATTATTTATTGGCCAACTTGGGCAAAATTCTACAAAGATTTAAGCTGGCAGGCTAAGTATTAGTGTACCCACCAGCTGTTGTAGGGCACCCAGGGCACGTTTTGGACAGACACCAGTTAGGAGGGCAAGGGTGGTTTCTGCAGCTCTGAGCTTTTTTTTTGCTGAGCTTCGTACGCCACCAGCTCCACCATACCAACACTTCAGCCCACACATGCTGGCTGGCCTTGCTCTTCTTTCCCTGTCAGGTCTGAGGCCTTTCTGCTTTGGTGTTCTCTCTGTCTTGTTCTTGAGCTCCCAATGATCCTCGTTGCAGCAATCCTTTCCATCGTTTACACACTGTCTTTCTGAAGGTTCTCACAGCTCTTTGTCACATCCCAGTGGCTTTCTGAGCAGCCTGAGCTGGGGTGATGCCGCTGGCTCATGTTATGCCTCACACCCTGACACCAGCAGTGAGTGCCCCTGGAGTTGGCAGCTCACAGCTGGGGCAGGAGATAGAGGGGGTTATAAAAGCTTGCCCAACAATATTTTAATTAGCACTTCCCATGTCAGGTGCAGGTTGTCCTGTAAAAAGGTATCCAGTACAGAGCTAAGGCTGTTGCTGGGGTACAGTACAGATGTTTTCCTTTTTTTTAATCTACTCTGTTTTTGACAGTTGCTTTGGGAACATTGCCTATTTGTTTTTGTTTAATAACATGACAGATCAGGGTGCCCAAAGGCTGGTGCCTGCCTTTTTGTACAATGTATCACCTTCCTGCCAGGCAGCTTTCAATTACTGTGCTTTTATGTGTCCAACTGTGCCTTTGTTGAGAGAGTCGAGGTGGCGGTCACAAGCCGGTCTGGCACTTAAGGCAACACATGACACTCTGCTTAACACTCTGTATGTTTTAGAAGACATTGCCTTGGGATGTAGTGAACCCAGCCTTCAAGGAATCATGACCTCTTCCAGGGCTGGGAAGTTGGTGTTAGAACTTGGCTGGAGGCTTGGCAGCTGCTGCCACGTTCAGAGTTATGCAGCAGAGAATAGAAGTGATAGAAGTGCTACCTCGCTGTTGATGTCCATTCTGAATTATTGTGTCTATGCCCAAGGGAGTGTCCTTAGTTCCTGCATAGTGCATAGGTATTTGCAAGTTCATTTTCTGCAGTGAGCTAAAAAAAACACCACACAAATACTGTGTTCTTGTGCAGACTGCAGCTGTGCCTGTCTGCAATGTGCACTTGAGAGTGAGGGGTGCACACTGGCACGGTTCTGTGAAATGGCCACTTCCTTGACCTACATGTGACTTAAATAGTTCTCCACTGAAAATATATCTAGAATCATAGAATATCCCCTGTTGCAAAGGACAGACAGGGATCACTGAGTCCATCCCAGGGTGACCTAAAACCCAAACCCTATGTCTGAGAGCATTGTCCAGATCAGATGTGCTATGAACTCTGGCACCTTGGGGTCGTGCCCACCACCCTCTGGGGCACAGCCTTTCCCTCACCCCCACCCGGCCCTCCCCTGACAGCCCCATGCCGTTCCCTGGGCCCAGTCGCTGTCACACAGAGCAGAGCTCAGCGCTGCCCCCCACTCCCTGTGAGGAGCTGCAGCCGCCATGAGGACTGCCCTCAGTTTTCTCAGGCACCCCGCTACGTTTGGCCTTAACTTTCACATCGGTGCAGCTGCTTTGGATGTAGGATAGCGTATCTGAAAATATTTCTTTCTTATGAAATAGGAGCATATATATTTACTATGTATTATTTTATAGAGAGTTACCATAAAAAGTGGTGGCCACAGGATTTAGAGCACTGGTAAATTTGGAGTTAGTAGTCAGGATGAGATTAAGCAACTGATCTTTCCTCCTTCCACGTAGTTTTTTTCTGTATTTAGTGTTTTCTGTGACTAACCTCCAAATATATACTGCACCCTGCTGAGTGCAGTGAGGCACGGAGAGCAGTCACCTCCCCCTCAGAGAGCCCTCAGTTGTGTCAGCCTGTCTGCTAATCCTTCAAGAACCCCAGAGCAAGGACGTGCTATTAAACCTCCTTTGCGGGAGGACTGAGGCCCTTAAGCAACCAGATCTTCTACCTGCCTAACCCTCAGAGTTCATTCTTAGCATAAAAAGCGTTAGAACAGTTTCTAGTTTCCTTTGTTCTTGGTTTCTTTTTGTCTGAAAGTGAGAAAACTGACAGGAAACTTTGCTGTCTGAGTTTGACAGTCCCTTTCAGGCCTTCATTGACACAAATGACTTGGCTACTCCTAAGCACAAGAGTTTAGAAAACTAGATTTTTTTTCTTTCAGTAGAAGTGGACACGCAATGCTCCATGTTGCATTATTTTTTCTGCAACAAATAAATGTCACAACACAGTCACATAAATATAGATAGATGTGATTTTATCACAGCTTAAAGATCATTTATTTGTGAGTCCTTGAACCAGTAAATTGAGCTGTAAACTTATCCCTTGTTATATATCATCTCTGTTTATTAATTCCTGTTAAAACAGTAGGATGAAAAAAAGACATTTTAAGCATTACAGCTCTCTGTATTTCTTTTTCCATACAGAATGAGCTTAGGATAGTATGAGGAGTGAAAGAAGCAATTTCTGTTGAGGTACCTTGTTCTTCCCTTCTATTACAGTTTTTCATCTCAAGAAATGATAGATTTTTTTTCCCGGCTGGTTCTTGCAGCGTGCTGCTGTGACAAGCTGGCCATAAAGGAGGGGGGAAGAAAAAGATTTTTCTCTCAAAGAGTATGGAAGTTAATACAGGCTCTGTCAGACCACTATTCCCTGAGCACCAGAGGTCCTTTTGACCTGTGGGAAAATAAATGCTATAGAGAGCTCTGAATTAATGAAGAAAGCAAACTATAGCTTTTTCCATTTACCAGTAATCCACAGAACTGTGGACGAATGTCCCCTTGCATGCTCCTCTCCCACAGATGTCACCTCTGCTGGCAGCATGCCGCATGCAAGGAGCAAGGCAGCGCTCCCTGCTCCGCTGTGCCTGGGAGCGAGAGGCTGGGGAACAGGGGCTGCTTCGGGAGAGCCCTGAGCGAGCTGTGGGACCAGCTGGCTTTCCACCAGCAGCATACACACTCCGTCCATAGCTTTCACGGATGTTAAAGTTACTAAAGTTTTGCATATGGTGATCGCATTTTGTAGCTATCCCGTATATAAATGCTTTGTGATGCACAGAAACTAGAGACACTGTGCTAAGATTAGCAAATCTATTCCCATGTTTTCAAAATATAAATTTAGGCCCAATCTAAATCAAAATACTCATCCTAAGTGAGGTGGTAAATATGTTTTCCCTTACAGGATTTGATAGATGAATGGGGAATATGCAGTTTATTATTTAATTCTACTGCTTGAAATTAAGTGAATGGATACAAACAAATAAGATCATTTCTCTCCATAAGCATGCATTGTGCAATATCTGCTGGTCGTACCTCTGAGAGACTGTAATTAATGTTGATAAATGCTTGTGTTCTTCCTTTGCAGCTTTGGTCCACAGACAATTGGTTGTACCAGAGCATGTCAAATCCCATGTAAAAATATAGCAGTAGATCATTGGTTTTAGGGATAGAGTTCAGACAAGTCAATTTATTTCCATTAGAAGATGAATCTTAACTTAAAACTCTGGGGGCTACAAATATTTTGTCCATTATGTTCTCAGTCATTCTGGTGTGCTTTGCTGTAACTTAAGGTGTTTCCACTCATCTGCTTTCCAGCTTCTGAACACAGTGCCAGCTTTCCAAAATGGCTCGGTGGGTGTTTAACGTATCTTTAGTTAAATGTCGTTTTCTTCATCTTCTGAAGATGTAATTACTGTACTCTAACACGGCATGAAATCTTCTCATGTTTGCCACTTTGTCGGAAATCCTCAAATAGAGATAGCAAACTTTCTGCTTTTGAAATACATGGATAGGAGTTGGAGGTGTGACAGAACTCAGTTTATTCAAGTATATATATATATATTTTTTTTTTTTTTTGTTTTTTTTTTCATTGGAAATGGGATATTCCCTCATATCCATTTCTATCAGCCTTTTTACTTCTATTAAGTTCTGAACAGTTTTGACAGAGTGACAGGGGTCACGTTTGCATGTGTAAGTATTTTGCTTTTCTTTATATACTTCAGTATACCAAAAGTGGACCACGGCGGGACTCTTTTT
>PPHD01028985.1:0-10729 GCA_002909625.1 Bambusicola thoracicus
TGTCCGAAAGCCAAAGGCCTTACTCTAATGCTGAAGCGAGATGTGCAGTCAGGATTAGCAGAAGGGAGGAGAGCCAGACGATTGAAAGGCGGCGTCAGGTGCCCTACCAAGGCCTTATATCTGTTCCCCCTGGGTGGAAATGATAACAGAACAGCAAACAGTCCCCTGGGGAATGTAGTAGTTGTTCTCTTCCGGGACAGGTACCCAGAACTGGAGCATTAATGCTTTAACTCCCTGTGCACTACATTATGTTATAGTGTGAATACCGATAACCAAAAATCATAAAATCATGGCAGTTATTGGCTCAACTGTCTGTAATGTGGAGTAGGCAGCCAATAACTATTTCAGTCATACTGTACCTCTCTTCTGCTCTATGCCAGACCTGAGACCAGAACCCAAAACTGGGATTTGAACAGAATTCTGGCACCGCCATGGGACCCAGCCGAACCAGTTCTGAGTTACATGGACTTCTAGTTCGGCTGGAACAGTGGGATTGAATATACCCCCTGCCTGGGCCTGTTTCACAGCTGGTTTTGCTTCCTTGAATGCGTCTTGATCCATTCTCCCCCAGTCTCATTTTTGGCTTCTGTTTGTGAGTCAATACAAAGGCCTCAGCAGCTGTGCTAAGTGGGGTATAAAGGAACACCAGTATCCCAATACACTGAAAGATTCTTGCAGCTGCCTTGCTGCGGTAGGGACTGGGAACACCTGAACCTTGTACATTATGTCACTGGGTAGTGCTTTGGTCTTTCCTGACCAAACTACACCCAGGAATTTCATAGGCCTGATCGTTGCACTTTTTGTGGGTTTATAGCCCACCCTTTCTCTTGTAAATGAGTAGTTAATGAGTCTACTGCCTTTCCTAATGCCTCCAGTGAGTCAGACGTCAGCATGAGATCAATATAGTGGTACAGTTTGATGTTATTAGGATTATTCCACTCTGCTAGGTCACGTGCCACTAAGTTATGACAATATGCTGGTGAATGCATGTACCCTTGTGGCCAGACTTGAAATGTCCACTGAGTGCCTCTCCATATAAATGCAAACTGGTCCTGTGATTCTTCATGAATGGGAATACTGAAGAATGCATTTGCCAAGTCTAGGACACAGTGGTAGGATTCTGTCTCCCTACACAATGTTTCCATCAGGGAGGCAGTATTGGGTATGGCTGCATGAATGGGCGGTGTGACCTTATTTAATTCTCTGTAATCCACTGTTATTCTCCATGTGTTATTTTACTTCCATACTGGCCATATGGGGGAATTATATGGGCTATGTGCAGGTCTTATGATCCCTACTTTTTATAGCTCCTGCACCATTCTAGGATTTTCTCTTGCCTCCCTGGGAGTCTATACTGTTTAGTATTAGTGAACCTGCGCAGATTTGGCAAGAAAATTGTCTCATGTTTCTCATGGCATCTTAATATCGACTGCACAGCCTGGATACTAATATATCTCTCTGTCAGTCTAAACTCTCCTACAGTTGTCTGGAGAGTCAGATCCCATTGTATATCTATTCCCAGTATATACTCCAGGACTGGGGCAATGGACACCTTATACTCCTGGGGTGGGAGATGCCCGACCTCAACCATGTCTGGGTTACAGGGATGGTCTATCCCCCCGAACCTACCAATCATCACCCTGTCTCCCTGGAATTTGGTTGGATCACCATAAATAATTGATGTTTCTGTGCCTGTATCAACTAGTGCCATAACTCTCTGTACATTCTTTCAGGACCAAAAACAGTCAGTTTGACATAGGGCCTCCAGTCCCGTCTGGGGGCCGTAGGTGCAGGAGTGCTGGTATCCTCTGTCACGCAAGTAGCTGAGCAGTTGCCAATTCTTTTTCCTCAGGTGGCTCAGGCTTAGCAGCCCGGGTGACTTGTGGAGGCTTTTTCCTTTTACCGGAATCTAGGAAATCTTCCAGATTCCATTTTCTTGTTGGTATTTTTTCAGTAGTTCTCACCCCTGTTTTTGGGGGGATATTTTGAAACTTACTTGTCTTCCAATTGTCTCCATAGCTGGAGGAGGACATGATTGGGCTGGTGATCATTTTTAGCAAATTGAACCCCAGCCCAGATTAAGTCATTGAACGTTTGCTTTCAGGATACCCGTATGGGTCTCGATCGAGGAGTCTGTGGGGTGGGTCTCCTGGTTTTAATTATGGGGAGGACCTCAGTCCCTTCCAATGTTAAGATATTGCACCTGTTTCAAAGGCTCTGTGTCTCCCCCAGATCAGCTACCAATTGGGTGGCTTGTTGGGTGATGGCCTCCAAGGTTACTAAGGGGTTCAGTATGGACACTAATGTGCCATACTGTTGAGGAGGGGCTTCTTGTAGTATAGGGTCCCTCATCCCTGCTGAAAATTTAACCAGGTCATAAATGGCCTCCTTCATCCCTAGTTCTCTGATATAATTTTGAAGTTTCTCCATCAATGTCCATAGGCTAGTATGTATTGGTATATCACTGTTGTTCAGCTGTGTGATTCTACACACCACCGTTATGCACTGAATTAGAGAATGGTTTTTGTCATTATGTATCACAGTTGCATTCAGCCTTTGTCTGAGAGCTGGATGTGTGGTAATGGATGCCAGTTTAGAAATCTCGGGCCCATTAATTACCACACTTTTGGCCCCCATGTCCCATAATCTCAACAGCCAGGCTGGTATGCTCTCTCGTGGTCTTTGCTTAAATCGTTGTAATAGATCCATGAGTTCAGCAGCCATGTATGGGCGTGCCATTACATGTAATGTGGTGTATGCAGGGGGCCACTCTTTGGGTGCCAACCCTGCTGGTCTGATTTGGACTTTCTTTTTCTTCTGAGTTATTACTGGCCTTATTTCTAGAGGATCTGAGGTTCCCAGATCCTCTAGTTGGATTTTAGTCTGCTCGTCCTTCTTTTTTTTTCTTGGGTTCAACTAGGATCCAAGGATCCTGCTGATACAAGTCTTTTTCCCCTTCTAGTGATATGGGTCTTAATTTCAAAGGGGAAGTTCCATTTAAAGGTGAGGCAGATTGCCCTGTCAAAGACGTAATTTTATTTTCCAGTTGTTTAATATGAGTTTGCAAAAGCTCATTTTCATCTTTTAATTCTTCCTCTGAGGAATGATATGCATTAATAGTGAGAAGCAGCGGCTATGCCACAGCAGATGCTGCTACTGTTCTTTCCTCAGTTATCAAAAAGTTTTGTCCTAATTTATTCAGGAAATCAGCAATTGTTGAAGGTGATTTAATAATGGGACCATTGTCTGTTATAGGTCCCCATTCTTCGATAATCCAAGCAGCACTTAGCCACAGGGAACCCAGGAATCCCAGGGTTTCCCCTGAGTATTCCTCTTTTGGTGTATTCAGGGTCCCAGTGACCATCCAATGCATAATCTTTTTAAGGTAATCCATCATAAATAAGTATCTACCTGGCTCACCAAGTGTAATGCTATAATGTGATGGAAAATACCGCGATAATAGCAGGGTGGCAAAGTCTTCATCAGCAGCAAATGAGAACGAGCCCAAATGCAGCAGCTGTGGATGCAGAAATGAAAGAAAAGAGCTGCTTAACTTTGGAAGGCCTCAAATAGGCAGGGATCTCCAACAAGAGATTGTGACTCCAGGCCGTGACTTAGCAATTCCACTAAAAGCCAGTGTATCAAAATGCATAAAATTATTTGCCATAATTTGAGTTACCATTGCACTGTGCTCTCCCGTACCCTGTTTTCATCTATGTTGGTGCCAATTGCACACTGATGTTTGGTTGTTGCTGAGTAATGGGTGTGGGGTCAGGTTGGGCCACTCAGAGGGAAGAGCTGTCACCAGGATGGTACGATGCAGGGGGTGGGTCAAATTACAAGATGTGGTGGGTTACATGCAGCCCGCAGGCCACAGGTTGGACTTGCCTGTATTAGACAAACTGACCAGAGGACAACTTTTACTGGAGCTGGTGCTCCCCAGTGTAGAGGAGCTCATTAAAGAGGTTAAGGAAACCAGCATGGGTGAACAAGGACCTGCTGGTTTAAGAGAGGGAAAAAAGGATGTGTACAGGCAGTGGAAGCAGTGATGTGTGGCTTGGAAAGAATATGAGGATGCAGTCTGGATGTGCAGAGATGCGATCAGGAAAGCCAAGGCACAGATGGAACTGAACTTGTCGAGGAATGTGAAAAATAACAAGAGGGGATTCTACAGGTATGCTGATCAGAAGAGACAAGCCAAGGAGTCTGTACTTCCTCTGATAAATGAGAATGGAAAGCTGGCTACAACAGACATGGAGAAGGCTGAGGTACTCAACATTTTCTTTGCCTCAGTCTTCACTGGCAGTCAGGCTTCCCCTGAACCTTTAGACAAGGGTTGGGGGAGCAAAATCCCTCCCACTGTAAAAGGAAGAGAGAGTCTGAGACCACTTCATGAGGCTGAATGTGTACAAGTCTATGGGGCTGGGTGATGTGTATCCCAGGTTGCTGAAGGAACTGATCAGTGTGGTTGCCAAGCTGCTCTCCATGACATTTGGAAAGTCATTAAGGTCCTTTCCAACCCAAGCCATTCTGTGATTCTATGAGGAGTTTGATTGTGAAAAACACTCAAGGAACCTGGAGTTCTCTAATAATTTTCTTGTTTTACGATGTTTTTTTCTCTTAAACATCATTTTGATATTACTCATCCAGCCACTCCTATAACTTCACCTTTAATTTTCCTAAAATGAAATAGTTCTTAATTTAGGTGCTGCTGTTAAGGGGGGTGTTTCTAGCAGGAATTTTTCATGATCAACTTGATAGATAACATAAACAGGACTAATGCTGTGTCTGAGTGTCTATATTGAATATAAACAGAATTGACAAATCTAAATTAGAAAAAGAATTTGAGTATCAAGAAGAAAAGAAAAAAACAACTTGTCAGACAGTTGAGCATTAGTTGAGTTTCATTGTTTTTCTGAAACTATGGAGGAGATCTCATATTTTATTTCCTCGTAAGAATTTTTCTATTTGACTTACTGTATGAAACCATTGAGATAGATGGTACAAAACCAAAACCTTATATTAACCTGAAGTACAAAGTTGAGTTACTTGTGCAGTATAATTTCTTAGCTTTTCAAGTTTCTGGCTTGAATAGCAAGTAGATATAACAGTGCAAAATGACATGGAAAGTGATGTTATTTTAAAAGAAAACCTAAAACCTTTCAGCTTTTGAAGTTTCCAGCACCTTATCAGTAAAGAACATT
The DNA here is from genome assembly GCA_002909625.1 of Bambusicola thoracicus. Taxonomy (NCBI): domain Eukaryota; kingdom Metazoa; phylum Chordata; class Aves; order Galliformes; family Phasianidae; genus Bambusicola; species Bambusicola thoracicus. The sequence goes on from PPHD01028985.1 coordinate 5,205, forward strand.
TCTGCACCCATTGTCTAGTCAATTATCGTAGACAACTTGTGCCTTGTGAGTCTTGAAATTGGATGACTGATATCATTTTTTTTCATTTTTAAGTTAAGCTGTAGAATTAAAACACTCTGCATTTGGGGAAATAACATACAAATTGAAATTTTAAAGAATGCGTTCTTATAGTCCACTGGTTAAGCTTTGCCTTAACCATATAATTTTAATTTAACTTTAGATTTGCCATTTGCTACTAGGTCTCACTGAATTCCTGTGAGTTATACCTTAGACAAATTATACCTTAATTTCCAAAACTGTCAGTAGTACTTGATCTAGGCTGTCTTGATGATTCTCTCTTTCTACAATCCAAGAATGATGTATAATGATTGCCTATAATTTTTTCAGAAGCACCGGGTGCTGGAGCATGCAGTCTGAAACTAGTAAAAATGAGAGAAATCTTTCTTACTTGACCTAGGCAATGAAATTGCTTTTTGGAGGGATTGAAAACACAAACAAGTGTTACAAGTTTACTTTTAAACTGAAAAAAAAATATGCTAATCAGAAGCTGTTGGATAAGAAGTGCATTTTCCTTTGTGCTATGCATTAACTAACATGTGGGATCTATTCTTTACTGAACTCTGTTGCTACTGCAGCTGTATCTGATTGTGAATAGTATAAAAATTGACACAGCCTATGATTAAATCATTTGCTAGACTAATATAGTTTTGTGAAGCAGGCATAATTCTGAAACTAAGTGCCATATGTGCCTGGATAGATTTGAGGTTTGTTGGTCCTACTTCTTACCGTGCATGCATAGTGAAATATTAATATTGTTTTGAGTATGTCATGCTACAAACAGCAATCCAGAAAGTTAATCAACTACAGATTCATCTATTTTATTATTATTTTTTTAATAAGTCACTGCTTAACTGGCAGGTCCTTTAAGTTATTAAGTTTCACTCTATAGCATTAATAACTTAGTTTGTAAGTATTTGGTACAGTCATCTTTCTCGCATGCCCTGTGTGAAATTAATGTAAGAAGCTGAGAATTATGCACTCTACATTTATTGTTGTAGCTCTTTTGTTGCTTGTCAGTTGTGTGCCGATATGCTTCTACTATTCAGAACATGAGCTTATTTTGAGTGAAGACTACTCATGATTAATTATACAGACATTTTTAGTTTGATGGTATGGACAGGCTTCAGATTAGGGTAAGATAACTGAATTTGGCTTGCTGTCTGTCATTTGTTAAAAGTGAAATCATGTAGCTATATAGGTGGAGTAGCAAACTTAGGAATAAATTATTTACTTTGAATTGGTGATTCTTACTTTCTTTCTTCTGACACTCATGGCCTATGACTTGGATGTTTCTTAGCCAAAGAAAGAATATTAGAATTCTTTTAAGAAAAGAAGTACAAGTGTACTTTTTTTTTTTAATTAAACAAAAATCAAGGGGGAGGGAGGGGAGGAAATAAATAAAACTGCCAAACCTTGGTATAATACACTAAAAAATGAAAATGTAATGTATTAATTCTTTGGGATTTTTCCCTGTCTTTTTATGTTTAAATTTGCATGTATATATTTTTTCTTTTACTGTCCTGATTGAGATAGTGCTGATTTTTTTTCCTAAGATTTCCCTGTGAATAGAGAAGAAAGCTGAAGAAAATTGTTGGCCTTGATTTGATGCACTTACAGTACTTTGTGCTAATGTAGACATTTGTGGTATTTCTGTGGTGCTGTTAAGAAGACATAACATAGGGAAAAGAGAGGCAGTTTAAAAAAAACAAGGTGACCATCAGTATACTACTCGTATATCGTCACTCTAGTATGATGGAGGATCCCAGTGGGATGGGGGAGAGAACTGGAAAAAAATGAAACAAAATAGAATTCGTTGTGCGTTGAGATAAAACTAAGTTAGATAAAAGGATAATAGTTATGACGATATATATACATGTATTATAATAAGTGATGCACAAGCAATTACTCACCACCCACTCACTGACAGATGCCCAGCTAGCCCCCAAGCAGTGGAAGGAAGAGAGATGAACTCCCACACTCTTTCAAAAGTTTCCTTCCACTTGATGTCGTATGGTATGGAGTGTGGCCAGTTTAGGTCAGCTGTCCTGGTTCTGTTCCCTCCCAGCTCCTTGGTCCCCCCAACCCCCTTGCTGTCAGGACAGTACGAGAAGCTTAATAACTGAAATGTCCTTGCCACTATAAAACGCTGCTCAACAACAACTAAAACATCGATGTGTTATCAATGTTGTTTTTCTCCTAAAGCCAAAACATAGCATCGTATAAGACACTATGAAGAAAAACAACTCTGTCCCAACTGAAACTAAGACAAGACTGTAAATGTTGTGTTCAAAATTATCCTTTTATAATCAAAGGGAAAAAAGCAACAAAACTATTTCAAAAGTTCTCAACTCCAAAAATGCTTGTTTTTATTACATTTGATCATACGTTTAATTTTGTGTTAATTTCCAAACAGCTGGAAAGGAGAGAAACGTTTAAGGATGCCATCATTGTATAAGTCTTATTTCTTGCTCTCCGAATTTGAGCATAAGATATTTTTTGCTAAAAGCTAAAAAGAGCTACATGCAGTTTAATGGACAAGTACTACTTCTTTCCTCCACATTTTCTCTTGATCATTTTTTTTGTGTACAACCTCCTAAAACCTAAACTTTATGTTCCTTGACATGCCAGTGAACAATTCTGCAGGACCCATAAATGTTTTCAAGGAATAATGCTACTTAGCTTAGTGTCTGAGTCATTCCTAGCCATGTGCTCTTCCTCCAATCAGGGTCATTATCATGCAGCAGTCACACAGCTTACTTGACTTAGTTTTTCTCTTCTGGAGGCATCCTTGTGTCGACCTTAGTTCTCAGCATTCCTTTCTCATGCTGTTTACCTTGTTCTGCAACTTCTGCTTGGAATACTCTTTCTTGAATTCCCACATTTCCCCCTTTTTTGTTTATTAGCAAACTATTAACGCATTACTAAATAACGACACTAGTCATATTAATACTTTGTACATGGCATCCTGACTGCCTGACTTGGAGTTTTCTCCTTCATTTTGTATAATACTTTGTGACAGTATTGTCAGATGCATTTGGGTTATCATAACTCGATCGAGGCTTCAATTGAAAAACACTCTGAACGTAAGAAAAGAGACTAGTCAAACATAGCATAATGGCAAGAAATACTATTAAACCCATTAAGAAAAGAACGAACACGTTTGGCAACACATTCCCGCAACCTGGAAAAGAATCCCAGAGGGTCCCATTCTGTGTGTACCTGTAACTGATTAGAGAGAATCTTTAACTTTTGTATACTCTGATATATTGATTTTGAATGATCACTAAGTTTCATACAGCACACGCCTCTAAAATCCTTACAGCCATGCCCTTGGACTAATAATGGAAAGTCAATGTCCGCAAAATTTTGTAAAGTTGCATGTAGGATAGAATCAATGTAAGTGGGCAAGCCTGCTAGAGCATCACTAGTGGCATCGCTTTCCTTAGCCAGCCAACATCCTAACTTAGTGAGTGTGGCTAAAGCTTGAGTGGTGCTGTTTCAGGGTACATTTGGATCTGAGAGACAGGATGTCTCAGGAGCAAAGGCAAGTAAACTATGCACTCAGAGCAGCATGGAGGGTTACGAGTTTTATTCAACATAAACACACTCACACAGGCATCCATTTTAGATAGTCCTGTAAGCAGGAAGCAGAAACTCCCTAAGCAAGTACACTATTACTTACTGAACCTTGAGAGAGGGCAAACTGCAGAAAAGGAGAGAGAAGGAAAATGTTGGCAGTGGATTTGATAGGTAGTGCCAGCAGGGCGTCCTCTGCTTCAAAGTGCACTTTTCCTCTCACCCATCACAGACTCTCTCTTGCTTTTATTCTCCCCAGGGTATGCAGGGTTTTTTCCATTCAGACACTGCATCCACATGGCCAGTGTCTCACACAGAGCCCAAGTGGAACACCTGCTTGCAAAACAAGTCTTTGCAAAAATAAGATAAACTACCAAGGTCAGCCCCTCTCTACAAAACAAGATATTTGCAGCTACACCCACAAATGTCAGTTCCCTTAAAACTGTCAGAGTACTTTGTTCCATCCTAGGATCATTCTTCAGTGAGGGGGCCTTTAGGTCCCTGACATAGGTGCCAATTGAAGGGATTAGTGAACCAAAAAATCTGTTGGGCTGTATTCCAGAATTCTATATTAGAATCATATGTTGAATTAAAGTAAGATATCATGCGGCTTTGTCTTGAGTGATGCATGGTCATATTTTAAAAATCCTAATTAGTGGGATGAAGGAGAGTTAATCGTTCTATAGTACAGGGTCCTCTGTTAGCATTGCCTAGGATTCCTTTCTAGGTTTTGTCTCTGCAAATTAAGAAAAGGCTAATTGGTAGGCTAATAGCATCATAACTGAGCGTTACTGATAATGGGGTGGTGAAATTACACAAAAGGAGTTATTCCCATAGATTCCAGCACTGGTAACATCAAATCCTGTTCAATTCACATTTGATCCACTACTAAAATAGAAGAAGAAGCACACAGCAGCCTAGATAGTGCCTAATAATTCTAACTCTTGAGGCTGCATTGGTAACAGAGGAATTGCCCACTTTTGCCATACCATTACCAGTGTTGTTACTGTGATACCATACAGTGGGTAATCCAGTCGTTTTTGGCCGCCTACTATGGCACCCTTAAGTTATCTACAATACAACAAGTTGCAAAACAACATCAATAAGTAAGAAACACACAATCCCAGTCATTATGAAGGCTGGATGCTATTTTCTGCCTTGAAATGAGGCTGAATGTATCATGCTGGAACACACCTAGGGCTAGTCCGTTTGGAAAGACAAGCATATCCACGACCCAAGTTATCAGTGGTAAGGGACCTTCCCAATGCCCTGTGGCCATATTATGAATGTTAACTATTGGCCATTCCTTGAGCATTGGGGAGGCCCCAAAATGACCATCTACTCGAGTTGTATCTGTATGCTCGTGATTCAGAAAATTCAGCACAAGCAAAGCCTTACATAATCTTTCTTGCGTCGTGTCTCCTGTATTCCCCCTTTTTTGTTTATTAAGAGTACATTTCAGTGTTTGATGAGCACATTCAATAATAGCTTGTCCAGTGGGAGAAGAAGGAATGCCTGTAACATGTTTAACCCCCCCATTCTTGGAGGAAAATTTGAGTGGCCTTAGAAGTATACGCAGGTCTATTATCTGTTTTAATAGTATGCGGGATCCCCATAGCAGCATAAGCAGATAACCAATGTTTACAGGCGTTGTGACTGCATTTGCCTGTATGCACTGTGGCAAACATGTAAGAAAAATAAGTATCTATTGTTACATGCACATATTTTAGACAGCCAAATTCATCAACATGAGTGACATCTGTTTGGCAGAATTGAAGAAGTGCTGTGCCATGGGAATTTGTCCTTATTTGAGGCAAAGGGGCAATTGCCTGGCAGTCTGGGAATGTTACAGTAATGTTACGGGCTTGATCCACTGTCAGTTGGAATTG
>PPHD01028988.1:0-10729 GCA_002909625.1 Bambusicola thoracicus
GGAGTTAGTTGTCAAGTGTCACAGAAATTTTTCACTTCAGTCATAGATATTAATGCTGAAGCAGGGCATGAAGAAATACTGTCCGAAGCCTCTTCAGCACAGACAAATGCATATTAATAAAGATAATAAACTGCATATTAATAAATATAATAAATATAATTTAATAATAAAAATGTTTTTCAGTAACTCACAGAAGACACCTATAGTGCCTTGGACTACTTTTATACCATTAACATAGGCTACTGTGATAAGCACACTGTCATGGTGAATACAAAACAGTGAAATGTAGGCATATTCTTCATTAACTGCTTGATGCTTCTTTCACATCTCAGTTTGATTTCATTGAGTTTCACAGTGGATAGTCAAGCATTTCCCATAGTAATATGCAATGGATGCTCCAAAAGTAATGCCTCCTATTTGTGTTATGTCGGCCAACAATCTCAGAGGTGGTTGTTGGTGGTGTGGCACAAGAAGTTGAACCTTTCCATCAATATTCCATTACATTTTGTTGCCATGTAACAGATGAAAGTAGAGGGGGAGTCTGACGAAATGATGTCTGATATGGAAGCCTGTATGAAGTAAGAGTGTGTAATCAAATCTCTGCAGAAAAAAAAATACACCATTGACATTCATTGATGTTTTCTGAATGTTTATAGAGACCAAACAGTGGATGTGAAGTGGTAGATGGTGTGTTTTAGCAGTGGTGACAACAATAGCGGGTCACCTCTGCTGGTGCAGATTTTCACAAATGTCACGAAGGCTCTTGGATAAAAGTCCAAAAATGGATAGCTAATCATGGTGAATATTTTGTAAAACAATCTTTTGTCACTAGGAATTCATTCTATAGAATAGTATTATTGTGTTGTTTGTATGTGTTGTAGTTTCCATGAAAATAAATAGGAGACATTATTTGCAGAGCAGCCTACACATATTGCTGCATTTTCATGCAATAGATTTTTGTCTTTTGTACTTGAGTGACTGTGGGAGAGATACCATCACAGATTTTAAGTGTTAATGCTACATGCAAGTAAGAAAGAGATATCAACTGCATGATATACAGACAGAGATAGCAAAGAAGGATCTATCTTATTGGTTCCAAGAAATCTATAGCTTTTTTTTTTTTTTTTTTTTTTTTTGCATTTATTCAAAAGCAAAAAATAATGCATTTTACTGCAAGCCCCTTTTTTGTAGCATTCAAGTCTTTCATATGTGAAATAAATGCACTTGTAATGTTCAAAAACATCTAACAGCTACCTATTTTATTGGCTTGTCTTTCAGAACAAATATGAGAGGGGTGGTGAATGGAGTTAAATCCAGCTGGTGAACAGTCACGAATGGTGTTTCTCAGGGGTCAGTATTGGGGACAGCCCTTCTTAATATCTCTATTGATGACCAGGATGAGGGAATTGGGTGCATCCCCAGTAAGTTTTCAGATGACACCAAGTTGGGAAGAAATTTTGATCTGCTTTGAGAGCAGAAAAGGATTTCAGAAGAATCTGAATACACTAAAGTCAATTGTATGGAGTTCAACAAATGCCAGGTTCTGGTCTTTGGTTGCAAGAATCCTATACAGTGCTATGGGTTTGGGGCAGATTAACTGGAAAACTTTGTGGCAGAAAAGGATCTGGGGGTGTTAGGTGACAGGTGGCTGAACATGAGCCAGTAATGTACCCAAAAGGGCAAGGTGGCTGATGGCATCCTGGCTTGTATCAGAAATAGGGTAGCAGCAGGACCAGGGAAGTGATTATCCCTCTGTACTTCACACTGATGAGGCTGCACCTAAAATGCTGTGTTCAGATCTGGGTCCTTCACTACAAGATATATATTGAGGAGATGGAACATGTCCAAAGCAACAGAGCTGATGAAGAGTCTGGCCTCAAGTTGTGCCAGGGGAGGTTCAAGATGGAAGTTAGGAAAAATTGCTTATCTGGAAGAGTGGTCAAGCACTGAAACAGGCTGCCTTGGGTAGGTGTTGGAATCACCATCCTTGGAAACGTTCAAGAAATGTGGCACTAAGGGACATGATTTAGTGGATGTAGGGGTGATAAGTTGACAGTTGGACTAGACAGTCTTAATGCAGAGTTAATGATTTTATGAATCTATGATAGCCAGAGTCTCTAGACTGAGAGTTCTTTCTCCCTAGCATCTTGCCTGGGTTTCTTATTGTTCCAAAATACAGGATAGAATTTACCAGTCTGTAAGATCTGAAATAAAACAATTCTCTTCCTATCCACTATGAGATTTGGTAATTTTTATGAAATTTAAGAATTGATTATCTCCTTTTGCCTTTTTCAAACATCAATATGAAGACTTAACATTTCTCTCCTTGTAATCTTTAGTCCTAAATAACACTGTTCATGTTTTCTAGGTTTTTCTTTATTACCCCAATTTTCCTTTGGACTGTTACTTCATACTTGTCAGTTTTGTTTTTCTTTTTGTTTTGTTTTGTTTATTATTTAATAAAATATTCAAATGTTTCTTTTGTATGGAGAAAAGAAGAATGCAACACGTCTGGGAGACTGCATTCCTTTTTATATATTTGTTTTTCTTACCATTTGTCAGATCTTAATGATACGTTGCTAACTACGTACTTGCGTACCGATGTTCAGACTTTCTTACAGATTGCTGCCAAAGTTTTTAATTCTCAATTTTTTTCCTGAAATTATTAATTTCTGGGTAAATGCAGAACCTTTACACTTGCCAATGCTGAATTGAAAGCTCTCATTTTTGTTTTTAAGTTATTTTCTCCACTCTGTGAAGACTATTAAATTCTGAACTAGACCTCTCTTGACATCATCAGCTTTATAAAAATGGAAGTAGAAGAAATTTAGATCAGAAAAATTTGTTTGACATAAACAAAAATGTTAGAAGAGTTGTATGTTGAAACTACCCATCTCCTGAGAAGGGGTTATCATTGATTCACTCTTTCTCATTAGTTAGATAGGAAAAATAAGTTATATTAATTTACTTTTTAGCTGACTGTGTTAATTGTGAGAATTGTTTTCACAGAATCACAGAATCACAGAATCATCAAGGTTGGAAAAGACCTAAAAGATCATCCAGTCCAACCATCACCAATACTCCCCAGCTAAATCTTATCACTCAGAAGTAATATTTCCTAATGTCCAGCCTGAATCTCCCCTGGCGCAGTTTGAAACCATTGCCTCTAGTTCTATCACTGTCAAGTAACACTGTTCAAGTAACAAGAAGGAAAAAGAAAAGTAAACAACAACAAAAATAGTGCAGAGCAGTCCACATGTCTGCATAACATTTTAGCCTTAGATACAAAATTATATATTAAATATTGACAGCTTTGGAAAAGAAATAACAGAAAATGAAAAGATACACAACTATTTGCTCTTTGGAGCTTATCCAAGGTCAATCCTTACATCCAACAACATTAAAGAAGACAGTGGTCATCAGAAACATAACTTATTAGCCATTTCTTTGCAGCTGATCTAAGGTACTTGACAATCCTTTTTGTAATATATAACACATTCTACCAAAACAGAGGGCATTCTACCTTCTAATAGTGACTACCGAGTTAAGAGTAATTACCTGTTTGAACAATAACAGGGGTTCAATTGAGCATTATTTAATCCAACTGTAGACTCTTCTTTGCATAGTCAACTGGAAATAAGTAAACCTACTCTGCATGTTTCTAATAAATATATCTAAACATATAGGATATAGTGAATATATCTTCATCTTGATGTATGCTTTAAGTATGAGAACGATATGTTGGTAATTAATGTATGAATATATTTTACAGGTAGTATTGCATTTACGTTAGTAATTCTCTTTAGACCAGATCTAGACTGTGTTCCTTAGCAAACCTATTAGTATATAAAGTTTGATATTTTCAAAAGTATTGTTGAAGTCAAGATGTGTGATATCTACGCCCTCTCTTTCACCTTTAAGACCCCTCGCTCTGTCACTGGAAGAAATTACACTGACATGACATGATTTGTTATTGACAAGCAAAGTGGCTGTTCCTCACTTATTCTTTACATCTAGTGTTTACAAATAGTTTGATTTTTTTGTTTTTGTTCTGAGTTTATTTTTTCTTTTGAAGAATTCAAGTTAAATTGACAGGTCTGATGTTGTTTTTCTTCCCAGTACTTCCTCCTTGAAAGGCAGGCTGTATGAAAGAAATTCAAACTGCATTACACATAATTGTGGACATCTCATTTAGATGCCAGAATTAGCTTCATATACAATCAATGGAGGAAAAAAAAGAAAAAAGATGAAAAAAAAAGCTTAGCACAGTATTACTTGAGGAAGTCTAACATTATTCTCCGTATCTGCCTGGGAAACTATGTCTCTCTCTTGTGGCTAAACTCGGCACCTGAGAAACTAATTACCTAATATAGATACCTGAATTAAGAGCCTAATATATATTTATATGCTTTTGTATTTGCTGTTTGCCAGTCTTCCAGGACCACAGCTATCCTCTTTGACTTCTCAAAGGCAATTCTGATTATCTTCAAGATCTCTTTGCAAGCTCTTTAAGGATATTAAGTAAGATAAAGATCTTCTGTTCATCTTTGCTGTATTACTCCCCTATGGTAGCTTTTTGTGTGTGTGTGTGTTAATTGTCTTGAATATATATATGCAGATCATCTTTTTAGTGAAATGGTACGTAACATTGATTTTTTTTCCCCAATTCTGACTCTAATGTTTTCTTTATTTTTCATACGCATCTTGAATCAGTTTCCATTTTTCCATAAGCTCATTCAGTGTCATGTCAAATCAAAATGTATAATTTTGTAATGATGGTATTTTACTATTTTCCCTATTCTTTACCCTCCACAGTTAAGTAATCACATTTTCTGGTATTCTTGGAGAGATCCAAATGCCTAAGCATTGATCCTCAGGTTAAAAGAAGCAAACATCAGTGAAGGTATGTGTTCTCATGTATATAATTTATATGTACTGTCATGAGACATTGACTTTTAACTCATTTGACAAGCAAGGGTATTAAACAACATGAAAAGCTATTATTAGAATCACATTCCTTATTGTGTGGTACATTTTCTACATACACATTCAAATGTTTCGTTGTTGCCTGTCCTGTATATATTTATGCTAAGTAAGGGGGCAGTTGAAGCAACTCGCTCTCTTTTGAGAAGTATTGTATGGGTTAGAAAACGGCATCCTTCAACTATCAATTACCCTGTATCCACAGCTGTCTTCAGTTTTTTACATTTCTAAACTCACAGAAGGGAATTGCTTAATTGTCTTAGAATTACGTTTTCTAAGAAAGTTAAATAAATAGTACTAGTGAATTTTATAACACTTGCATGAAAAACAATCTATGACTCATGAAGTTATATGGAGAAAATTACTTTTGATAAGTAATTTTATAACCAATTTATAACTCTTATTCCAAATATTCCTGATAGCCATGAAGCACTGCAGTATTGCAGTCCTTGTCAGCTCCCATTATTTACACAGTATCTATTTCATGAATAAACAGAAATCTGTTCCATAATCACTCATTTTCTGAGGATAAAAATTATTATTATAACATTTAGTTATAACAGCACTAATGTATAACATTTAGTTATAATAACAGCACTAATGTAAAAATCCAACAAAGTCATAAAAACAGTTGTGAAATCACAGAAAAAGATTTTAATATGCTTTTATTGTAGGGATGTTTTTTTTGGTTTTTTTTGTTTGTTTTGTATGTTTGTTTTTTCATGCAATGAGCTGTGAAACTCTGTGTTGATAAGTGTGATTGATAAAATTTCAGTTTTCTGTTAGGGGACAAAAAGTTGGAGGCTCGGACAAAAATGGAAGATTATTACTATTATTTATTAGAATGCATGGTAAATGAATCAATATGTGAGTACTTAACTAAGAACATCATATGTGATAAGCAAAACAATTTCATAAAGAACAGATCATGTTAAGACAATGACAAAATTCTGATGAAACTACTAGTTTGGTGAAGAAATCTAATAAAGTTAATGTAATTTGTCTAGACTTTGCTGAAGGCTTTGTAATAGAGTCCAGTCTAGAATCATAAAATCAGAATGATACTGTCTTGCTGAAGTTAATCTGATTCATAAAGTGACAAGAATACAATCCAATTGGAAAGAGGTTAGAAAGAGGTTAAGACAGCATCTTAACACCAGTAAGTAAAAAGATATCTAACACACTTTATTGATTATTCTATTAAGCAGGCAGAAATCAAAATGTGTTCAAATAAAAACAGTAAAGTAACACCATCATGAAAGCAGGAAAGAGAAATCAGATTTAGTTTCATGATCTTTTATGGTGCAAGTTGGTGATTAGAGCAACTAACAAAGGAGTTTGTTAAGGAGCAATAAACAAGTCAATAAGGATGATAATGACTGAGAAAACAAAACAAAGCAAACAAAAAGTTCACAGGAATTTTACTTTGGTGATTTCAGCATAATTGCACCGTAAAAATAATTCATGTAATGCAGCATCAGCTAAATAGTCTCAAAAACAAAAAGCAGTTAAATGTTTGTTAATAAGAATAAAAGATACGTATAAGTGAAATGATTCTGGAATTACTCCATATTGTTGAAGCTCACATTCAAACATTTGAAGTACTTGGGTTGTTTCATTCTTTTTCATTTTGCATGTTGCTTGCTCTTCTTTTCTGCCATTAGTTTACCAATCATTCAATTCACTGTATTCACTTACTTTATCTTATAAATGATTTAAAGACTGATACAACTTGGAAATCAAATATCTGTGATTTGGAAAGAGTAATTATTACTAGTAATGGCACTGGAACAGGCTGCCCAGGGAGACTGTGGACTCTCCTTCTCTGGAGATTTTCAAGACCTGCTGGACACCTACCTGTGCAGCCTGCTGCAGGGAGCCTGCTTTGCAGGGGGTTGGACTTGATCTCTGGAGGTCCCTTTTGGCCCCTACAATTCCATGATTCTGTGTAACAGAGAATTCCTTCCATATGTGTATGGTAGGATCCTTAGAGACAGTGTATTTTCTCTATTTCACTCTACATAGTTTGGGAAATTATTCAAGGTCCTCCGTAAAGACAAAGGAGAAATCCTGGTGAGTTTTCTTAACAAATTTGTCTATACTGTTTATGAAAACTCTTTACATAAGTAATCTCAACCCCAGTTTGATTCTAGCTTGCAATTGTCTGTGCTTTACCTCAACATCCTATTGCAGAATGAAGCACAGGATTAACCAAGCCTTCATCTATATGTCTGATAACAAAAGAAATTAATATCAGAGGACTCTAGGACTCTCTTTCTTTCAGGTTATCCAGAGTGCAGACAAAGCAAAATCTCTCATAACCCTAAAATAATACATTAAGTACAAATATGGATATTAACTATAATACTGCATTGTTATCTGATTAAAATAACTCCTTATAAAAATTATGGTCCTATATCTTACAGTTAATTAAAGTAAAACTAACTCTAAGAGTATTAATATTGGTGTTTTCACTGCAATAATTTCTCTAAATCTATTCACATAAGGTCAATGCATTTCTCATGACACAGATTTTAAAAAAGGGAGTAGTAAAGCCTAACTGAAAACATAATGGCTCAGAGGCTTTTCTTTTTTTCTGAATTCATACACCAAAATGAATTTCAGTTCCACAGCAGGTTTATTATTTAGAAGAAAAGGCTGTAAGCCAGGCAAATCAGATTCAGGGTTTCTGATTTATTTTCAGTTAAGAACTTAATTATTAGAAACTGAAAAAAAGTGAAGTGTATGCTTATCTACTCTCATATAAGTATGGCTGGTAGCTGCAGCAATGTCTACAGCAAGATGCACCTTGCATTTTCCATTTATTAAAAAAAAAGTCAACTAGAACATCTGGCCAGAGTTTGAGCCTCACTAGTTACTGTGAAATGTCTACCACATGCTATATTTCCTCTTAAATATCAATAAAGTTCAATTTTAGAATGGTAGCAGGAGAAATAAATTTTAAATAACTATACCAGTTAAGTCTATATTTGAGAGTGAAAATTTAAATCTAGCTGACAGGATACAAATGGTACTATACAAAAAGGTACTTATATATGGCTGAGTTTCAAGCCTCTGAAAATCTCATAATGCTCAAATCTGAACATGCTGAGTACAGAATTCATCCGTCTATTTCTTTGGTCTAGTAATTGGATACCCCCGTACTCCCTCAAAGAGTAATTATTCTAAGAATAATTTCTAACTCTTTAGAATCAATACGAAAGCACAAATCCTAACAAAGTCCAATACAAAACAATAATGTCAGGATTTTCAGAAGACTTTTCAGAATTTTTATCAGACTTTTAAGCCCAGATCCAAACTGGGTTTTTGTTTCTACAATTTCTCCCGTTCTTCCCCTAAATCTCATTCACTCACCTCTCTCTACTCCCGTTATACCCATGACCACCCCACAGCTCCCCCCCTTTTCCTATTTTTTTCCTTTCCATTAACTTTAACCATTATTATTAATAATAACAACTAATATAAGTCTTAAACAGCTTCTTATCTAATTAAATTGGAATCTTTTGGGGACAGAAAATGTTGTATTTCAAAAGATATGATAAATATAATAAGAAAATAGAGGTTGCAAAGAGATGTTGGGAATTTTAAGAATGCCACAATGACCATTTCTTATACTACCTTGTGAACATTTTTCTATACCTTGTCATAGATTTTACATGATCACATATCTCCATACCTCTCTACAAAACTACTTATGCTGTTTTTCTGTTTGAGGAGGACTCAAGTGCTGAAATAAGACTAGATAAGGAGTAGTTATTTTCATATCTCTGTATCAAGAAGATACATAAAATCTCAGGTATCTCTGTCTCTTCCATACACTTCGTAAGAAATATTTAAATACTTTGTAAAATTTTTACAGCTTTATTACTACAGACTTTGCACTTGTAAACCTGTTTAAATCTGTAAAAAATGACCTGTAGCAAGTATTTAAGACAAATTTCATATGTACAAAATATGCAAGTGTATTCAATGTTATGCATTTATTATATAGTCTATGCATATTATGTGTTACATGTTAAGTATGCAGGTTGCTCCAAAAATAATATTTCCTCTTTAATTCCATGGAAAATACAACACATATAAGGAGAATAATAGCACTATTTGATAGAGCAAATGCTCAGCTACAAAATGCTATTTTTCAAAATACTCTTCATGACCTCCTCTGGACCCACTCCAACAGCTCTGAATCTTTCTTGTGTTGGAGGCCCCATACCTGGACACAATACTCCAAGTGGGGCCCCAGGAGAGTAGAATAAAGGAGAAAATCACTTCTTCTGGTCTGTTGGCCATCCCTCTTTTGATGCAGCCCTGGATACTGTTGTCCTTCTGGACTGTAGGAGCACACTGTTGGCTCATGTCATGCTTTTTGTCCACCAGAATCTCCAAGAATTTTCTCCGCAGGGCTGCTCTCAGTGAGTTCTTCCAGTCTGTACTAAGAGACTCTCCCAGTCTCTCTGAGATTGTCCAGACAGAAGTGCAACACCCAGCACTTGGCTTTCTTGAATACCATTAGGTACACCTGAACCCACTTCTCAAGCTTGTCCATGTCCCTTGTCCATGTCAATTGCACCACACATCTTAGTGACACGGTCCTTGGCATTCTCCTCTGGATGGCCCTGCCTGAGCAGGGGTCAGACCAAAGGTCCCTGCCAACCTCAACCATTCTGTGATCCTATTTATATGTATAAATATAGAGAGAGCAAAATTAAAATATATGCAAATGTACACAGGTACTAAATTTGACTGTGTTGGCTGCCCATGATATATATTACTAATGCTACTGATTTGTATATTGCTACTAACATAATTTTTAAAAGTGTAATAAAAGTACTATATGATCTACAAATTCTAAATTTCTACAAAACTATTATACATTACAGTGTTAATTTTTTTCATATGTCTGAAAGAAACATATATAAATATAGCAGGCAATGTACAGGCAATAATGTAAACATAACCCCAAATCCAATGTACCACCATTCACATTAATAATGTGAATTTTCTAAAATCCTATATTTGTTTTAACGGGTTTTGTTTGTTTTGTTGTTGTTGTTGGAGTTTTGTTAGTATTATTATTATTATTTTTTTTTTCTTCTTCTTTCCTGTAGAAGGCAGTGGTGCTTGCCAGGAGTTGCCTTTTTAAAAAACACATTGACAGGTATATACTAATCTTTTCAATACATTTCAAGTTTTTGTTAATCTTTTCAACATTTTCTATGCTTTTGTTAAAGCAAATTAACAATCAAAATAGTTAAGTATTCTGCTCTATTTGGAAAAAGTAAAAAACAGAATTTTTTTTATCAAAGTATAATTTTTGGAAGAGCATCAATTTAAGAGAGAAAGTAATTTTACCTTGAAAATATTTTATAACATTAAATATTTAAACAAGAGCTGATGTTGACCATATTACAAAGCAAGAAAAAGAAGCTTATTATTCTGCTGCTGTCTGAACTTCATTTTTTACAGAGAACTGACCCAGAGAATACTGTTCTCCAGAACTGTAAGCTTCAAACTTTCTGCGCATTCTAATAACCTAAGAAGAAAACAAGGCCATAGGCACTAGCTTTCTACATTCTTGATGAGGTTCTGTTATTATACACTTGCCTCATCAATTATGTCTTGGCTCCAAGCCACTTTCAGCCTCCTCTTGATGCTCTGATGTCTAAATTGCCAGAGGACCTGAAATACAGAAGGATTCAGCAAGCTGCATTCTGTTATCATTGCA
>PPHD01028990.1:0-10728 GCA_002909625.1 Bambusicola thoracicus
AGTCAGATGACTGGCGTCCTTATATCTGCTCCCCTGAGCAGGAATGATAACAATACCCGAAAAGGCTCCTGGGGACTTGAGGAGGCTCTTGGGGAACGTAGTTCTTCTTCTCTTCAGGTACCCAGAACTAAAGCTCTGCTCCCAGTACACTGCATGATGTTGTGATGTGGAATACTGATAACCAAAAATCATAAAACCATGACAAGCAGAAAGTAGAAAAATGCATTTATTTTTGCTTTCTTAACCTATAGTACTAAGATTATGACTACTGGCCTTAATTTCCTGTAGAATTTTGAGAAGATTCTTCCTTTCCTCCATGAGAATAGGAATGTGGCAATTTCTGCTGAATTTCTGCAGAAATCCTGCCTCCCAATTATCTTTTCACTGGTTTGAAGGTGCAGCTTGTTAGTTTCTGAATAGGCTTGCATACGACCAGGAGCATGCAGCTTCTCCCAAAGCTGCCAGGCTTTCAGATTCCTTTGTTTCAACTGGGCTTTGCACACCTACAAAGGCAGTACAATATAATTGGGTCTTTTCTGAGTATTCTTTGACTGCTGCAGGATTTTCAAGAGATCAACTGTCTAGATACTATACGTTTATGTCTATATTAAAATGTAAGTAAATAAAAGATGAAGCACCCCAATGCTCTTTATCCTTATGTTTGTCACTGTCTCCAGCTAGGGATGGAGTACACACCCAATCACAGAGTTAAACTAGTATGACTTGCTGGTGACAGTACTGCTGAGTAAACTTCATGGGGTATAATCTGTTCTTTTTACAGAGTAATTTCCATTAAATTCAATTTCTTGTGTCATTATATGTAAAAAGAGAGGAATCTACTTATTCGCAAATTGCTCTGAAGTGTCTGAGTGCAGATGCAGTTAATTGCACTAATTAGATTGCTAGAGCCTAGCAGATAGAGAAGGCTCTTATTTGTGCTTCAAAAATATTTTTATTGGTTTTATTTCACATAGTAGTCCTTCCAGGTATTTGCCATGTTGTGCAATGTAAACCAATAAAACAAATATTTAGGCAGAATTGGCTGCTTAGGTGGGACAAGAAAAGGAAGAAAGAAAGGATGTGTTGTTTCAAAATAGGGATTGGGACTTACGGAGAAGGCCCTGCACCGTATTTTTGGAAGTTAAGTTACACTGCACTTCCATGCTTGGATGCCAGCGTCTGTGTTCAGCGTGTGGCCAGGATAAGGACAGTTCTCTGTGGCTGAAAGGAAGCCTAAGTAAAGAACTGCGTTTTATGGCCGGCTGTGTGTTTGCACACGCCGGCAGCCGCGCTGAACGGGTCTTCTGTCGGTGTCTCCGTGCAGGGCGAGGCAAGGCCTGGCCGAGCAGCTTCTCCTGACGGCTCCACAGGCCAGTGGAAGTGAGAAGTGAAACTGCTCAGGGCTGCCCTGTGCTGGGGGGAGGAAGCTGCTGGGTCTCACTTTCGATTCCCGAAGTTTGTGCCCTGTGTCACTGGATGTGTGCACACGGAAGGGAGCTGGGTATGTTCTGCTAACAGGCTGTATTTTCTCCAGCCTGTTCCTGCAGATTGCTTGGTATTACTGTTTGGTCTGACAGAGGGCTACCAAGCTTTAGGAGATAGCGTGACGAAATGTAGAAATTCATTTGGGAATGGTGAAATACTTTTCAGCTTGAGGCTGTTGTGTTATTTCAGAGATGAGCCGGTCCCTTACATTCCCAGCATTCGTTATCTATCAGTGTCAGACAAATATTCAGAAAGGCCTCTTGGGCCTGCTGTCTAGCTAACATACCGCACATACAGCTATAGCAATACATGCTTTGCTGAAACCGGCTCTCTTTGGCCAGCTATTGTACTGCTTCTCCCTGAAATACCTAAATACCGATGTAGAAGCCTCACAGCTAAACTACCATGTTGCTCAAACAGCTACATTGCATAGATTTTTCTGGCTGTGTTAAAATTATTTGTCAGGCAGAAATATCTGTCAGGCATTTTGGAAATATTTAGTCTAATATTTGCAATGCAAAGAGAAAAAGGGGAGTTAATTTATGGCAGCAAAAGTCACTTGAGAAGGGGCTCTGCTGTTCTGCATACTGAAATTGTCTATCAGTTCCAAAAGAAATTATATCAATTACAGTCAAAATATTTGTACATTTACTGAAGTGCGTGAAATTTCATTAAGACTGAATTATGTCATAGTTCTGTTTTCTACAGTGTCAGTATATTTCTGGAAATAAAATGATGTGAGACATTCAGCCACTCCAATCCCGGTCGCAAAACACAAGGCTATGTCAAGGTGAAAATGCTGGAGAGGTGCTGCCTCAAGGGCATCAAAAAGGCCATTGCAAGAGGAAAGCAGGAACTCCCTAATATATTTAAATTTTTTCTTTGCTGCTTTGCATAGAGGCACCTAAGGCTTGGACTGAAGGCATGTTGCTTCCATACCAGAACCTTTTCTCTGCCCAGCAGGGAGCAGAAACCTATGTCTCCAGTACTGAAATTCAGTTCCTGGTACCCAACTATTGCCTTGGTCCAGGTGGTTTTTTTTCTCCATTTTCTGACCAGAAATGCTACCTTGGAGCTTCCTTTCCTTTTGAAACTGGAGCATGCAGCTTCTGACAAGATAACCCTTTGTGAGCTCATCCTCAGCCAGCTCCGTTGGTGAGTACAACTTACACTACGAAAACTACTCAGCATTGTGCCTCAAGACAATCCTCACACTCTTTCCTGAGTCCTTGCTTGGCAAAATATCCCAAGAAACAGTAGGATTTTTGACTATGTGGTTTCTAATGTTAAGCCAAAAATACATGATGTATGTTGCCCTATAGTCCTACACAAATTATCTGATCATTGTAAAAATAAAAGTTAAGAATAAAACTGAGTAGGACAATAAATAATCATAATCCTATATGGAAGAAACACCAAGTGTTCAGATCTCCATTACAAAACTGCTCTTCTTTTGCTAGGATTTTCACAGTGGATTGGCCTGAACCTTGGCTCTGAATGAGAAAATGTGCCCCATCAGGCAAGAGAATTCAATGCCTGCATGTTCTTTTTTGTTAAATTTGGCAAGTGGAGCCTACAACCTTAATTAATGTCACTTGTGATATTAAGAGGCAAATAATAGAGCAACAAGTCAAACTGCAAATGTGAAGACAAAAAAGCAATGGGGAGCACTAAAACAGTTGTGTCAGTTCCTATGGATTTTAATGAGACTCACAGGCAATGCTTTGAAAAACTGGGGGAAGAAGAAAAGTGTTTTGGACTCTTGTTTTGTTTTCTTTGCCGAGACATGGGCTAATTGTCCCATGTAAACAGTTCATCTGATAGAGGAGGAAGTGAGGTTTATTAAGTTGTTCAACAACTTTGGTGCTGAATTTATTGCACTATTTTAAGCAGATCTGCATGTTTCACACAAAATACTTTCACATTTGAGATCAGTTTTTTTCCAAACCATCCAAAATTGTTTTGTTACATATTTAAAATTCAGATGAGTTTTGTTGAAATGACCTCTTCTTCTGTTCCTGACTAAAGCATTTGAGAGAGACCTAGGGTTTTCAGCTTAGCCTTGGTCTGTATCCTAAAGATTTAGCTCAGTCAGTGCAGAACTATGAACCCTGGAACACAAAACTGATGAGGTTCTCATAGCACAGGGTGCTTCCTCATTTCTGACCTCTGTCTCATTGAGTCATTGAGTCTCATACATAGCATTAGCCAAGCAGGGCTTAGTTCAGGTCAAGCACAGTCACGATTAGCTTTGGGAGAAGCAACAACAAAGTCCAAATTTCCAGTGCAGAGGCTGTTGTCTACCTGATGGCTTCTCTTCCCCTGAACAAACCATATAATCTCTTTCTGTTTCCCAAAAATGAGCATGGGTACAAACAGTAAGGAATTCACTGGAAGCTCTCTGTCTGCCTTGGAATTTGTATCTTACTGGAGGTTAATGGGATTATCTAAGTGACAAGAAGCTTACCCATGTGAGAAGGGGTTTAGGAGGGCTATCCCTTAACTCAGCAATGACGTTCTGCATGTGCGTCTCAAACGACGCAACTTTTATTGCTCCTTCTCAACCGTTCTACGCTGTTAGACTAAACAGGCTATTCTTGGAGCAAAGAAGTGCCTAAAAAAGCAGTGGCTTTTACTCTAGCTATATATCCCTTGGCTGTGTTGGAGTGCTGATGTAGTGACAGTCTTGGAATCCTGCTAAGCAGAAGCAGTTGTCATCTTTTTTGCCCCTGAACATCTGGTCACACTGGCTACAGCTGTAGATTTGGCATCCACAGAAAATTCTCAGGCTGAAATTTATAGTGTTTATTGTAATATTTTAAAAATCAAACCTTTGTCTCTGAAAGACTCCAGAAATTGAGAGAAGAATGGATTTTTTCCTCAAGAGTTAGTAGGAAACAGCTTGGAAAAGAAAGGCAAAAAAAATTCTATATCTGGCAGATAATTATGTTTCATTTAAGAGAAAAATAAGAATGAATCAGAGTTTTATCCAGATATCCCCATATAAAAGGATCTCCTTATGCAACAATGCAAGAAAACAAAACAGAGGAGTGTCTGATATGTTATCTGAGAACACTGTAATTATTTTCTATGGTACAAGCATTGCCATACATTTTGCTGTGAACTGTTATTTTTTTTTCCCAGATCCCTGAAGTGTTAGGTTCTACTATGTAAAAGCAAATATTAGTGTTTTAGATAGATGGATCTAGTTATTTAATAAGTTTCTGTTGTGCAAATATTTGTGTTTCATGGGATTTTAAGTGTTTCAATTTTTTTTTATTTTTATTTTTTTGGTACATTTTATTTTCTTTCTAATATAATGTACTAGGAACCAACTGTCCAGGTAGTATTATATAAATGTAAACTAGTACAAAGCCTGTATCACAAGATAAAACTGCCAGATACCTGGATGAGGTCTGGACAGCCCATGGTTGAGCACATTTATAGGAGACTGCCGTGTGTCAAAGGCCACCAACAAGGTGACTGTATCTCAAGAACAGCTCAGTGGCATCACTTTATTCCACTTTGAATGTCTCTCTAGCTCTTCTTCTCAGATGCATAAGGGACAAATCTCTGCTTGAGGCTTCATTGAAGCCAGGCTCCTCACAGAGAGGCCAGGGCTGCAGCTACATTCCCTGAGAGTTTACTCAAATTACTGGTGGTTACTCATCTCACAGAACCACTTAACATTATTATTGCTGAAGTCTACAGGGAAGCAAACATGTTCTTGATTGAACTTGGGGGGTAGAGGAGATTAAACTTCCAGCATCCTCCAAATTCACATCTTGGCTAAAATTCTGTGGCACAGACCCAGCCCCTAAGCAGACAAACAGATGGACAACCCACGTGTCAGTCCAGTTCCCTTCTTTTCTACGGTTAGATACTATTGCTGTTTTTGATATTTACTGCCTGCGGGCAGACTAACACTTCCTCAGCATGGACACTGAGGCAGTAAATAAGGGGTAAAGATGCGGAGAATGATTAAGATACAGTAATTGTTGATATTGCGTGATCTGATTGTTATGGTTTCTCGGGTAAGATGAGGCTGCATCATTATAGAAGGAGGCAAGTCAAAAGAAGCCGGGGAGGTTTGACTGGAACATCCTCTTGAAACAGTGAATTGTGCAGGTTTTGTATTATAACTAATGTCTTCAAGCAGTGATGTCCCTTTGAGAAGCCCTCTGTGTCTGATGGAGGAGGTGAGGCCAAGTTGGCCCTGCAGTTGCCCACCCCTCTTGGGATGCAGGCTGTCACTGAAGATAGGCCCCAAGTGGGCCACTGGTGCCAGCACTGCATGGCTTGACTTTCCCCTGGACTGGAGCCATCTCTCCATTCTTTCTTCAGTCATTGCCAAGCAGCTGCTTTAAAATTGTTTCAGACAACTAAAGCAAACACTCTCTAGAGTGAGTGGTTTTGTTCTCTTGGATCCTGGGGAAGACAGGGTGAAAGTGAAGGACTTGGCTGCAACATTCAAGTTGTAGTGCTGCTGGCCAGACAAGGGCCTTGTGTTAGCCCTGAGCCTCAGTGTGTGACTGCTCTGCCTCACTTTGTGACCAAGAAATCTGATAAAATCCTCTGCCAGATTCCATAGTCTGAGATGGATGAAGAATTTATTGGTCTGTCGAAGATGTGACTGCAGTACATCTCTCTCCAAGCCAATTATGTCTCTATCTGATTTTTTTAATTATTATTTTTTGGAAGGGATTACTCATACCATTAAACAAAATACACAACAGTCCACCTATTTACATCTGATTATAGCTTTGCTTAGACCACCTGAAGCATGCAGTAATTGCCCCGAAGTGCATTTCCTGATGAGCCATCTACTGCTTTTCCAAACTATGAAATGCTTATGAAGGAAAAAAACAAAACAACAACAACAAAAACATGAATAAAAACAGCAATAGGATTCATTTTTGTGCTGGCATTCTTCAATACAACAGTTTGCCATTCTAACAGCCAGTGGAATGCTTTGAAGGAATTTTAGTTTTTTTGGTTCAAGACAGACCACTTTGATTTCTACTTCACAGCTCCTTTTTAATAAGTAAATGAATAAGATATAATGCAGACGTGGTTCTACAACCTTTGTTATAACTATCTCTGTTGGCATGCAGTTTGATTCATGAGTTACGCTTCCCCATCTGTAAAGTATGTTCTTTTGCTTACACACATATGCATATTAGAAAAAGCAGAAGGATGAAGCATGGTTTAGTGAGACAGGATGTCAAGGCGTTGTAAACATTAAAGAAAGAAAGAGAGAAAGAAAGAAAGAAAGGAAAAAAAGGAAAGGCCTTAGCAGAATAAAAGAGAGTGTTTTTTTTTTTGTCTTTAGTGACAATAAAGGGTTCTGACATATGGCCTCTAGCCATGGGAACAAAAATACTTAGCTTGAAAAATCCCATAAAAGCCTGTGTGACCAATTTCAAGACAGATGAAAAAAAAATCTTCCAGAAAATAAGCAAATGAGCTGTTTGCAGTGCAACAAATGCCTACAGTACTAACATGAATTGTGAAATCACTGGCTGTGACTGATCAGAGTTCATTAAAAATAAATCTTGGCCCAGCAGTTTTAATAAACGAAATGAGCTATCAAGGCAGCAATGATTCGCTTTTTCTCATGCAGAAAACTGCCTGATTTTGCATTTTTTCACTCAGCCAAAGAACTTTTGCTGAATTAAACTAACACTGACGTACAAAATAAAAATTCATGTCTCATCTTTCTGAGGATGAGAAGAAGATGGGATACAGCATTCAAGCCTTCAGAGCCATTCCAATTTAACTTTTTCTAAAATTCCTTCTGTCATTTGAGGCTTTGTGGGGGAAAAAATAAAAATTGAGGCCATATTTTCTGCTCTGTGTGAGGAGGCAATGCTGAGAAGGCAGGCGTAAAGGAGGGTTCTGCTCACCCCACCAGGAACAGCATGAGAGTTGCCAGTTCTGTGCTGCTCAGCAACGTGAACACCATCATGCCCCAGAAGGTGGCTGCTAAGGGGCTCCAGCCTCTGTGTAGGGCTGAGCAACCTGAGTGGAAGAAGCTCCTACCAGTGTTGGGCACAGGCCAGAAAACACCAGCACAGCCTGAACACGCTACCTCCAGCAGGGCTGTGGGTCTGAGTTGGTACCTGAAATTACAATCCCATCTTCTGGTTCAGGAAGGAGTGGAAACATTCCCTGTGCACAGCACATGCGTGATACCATCACGTGTTTCCTCTGGATTTTCCCCACTGTTTTCATTTTCTTCCTCATACAGCAGCAACAGCAAATAAACAGCTTTGGTTCCACAACACAATAATGTGTCTTCATATTTATGGCACAACAAATAACACAAAACAAATACATCATCTACTCATGCTTGCATTTTTCTGGCACTGGGACAAACAGCAGTGTGAGTGGGTGGACCTCACTGCTACAACAGAATTCCAGTTATGAACAGGATATCCAGAAAGCAATAAGAAAGAAGAGGAATTAATATTTTTGCCTCCTCCTTTATTCTTCCTTCCTTCTTTTTCCACTGTCATTTCCCCATAGCCCCCAGTCTTGTTGCACCCTTGAGGAGCAGCAGTCCTCATCTCTGTTGTGCTCCTCTGATCCTGCTGACGTTGTGTAGCTCAGAAAGCCAGCTCCTGAGGTTAATACTGTTCCTGACAGCAAACATTTATTGGTAAAAACCACACCAATGTCAAGGCCTACATTAAACTGAACATATAGAACGATCTGAATGTCATTTTGACAAAGATGAGTGCCTTAAGCCAGCACCAGGCAAGTTCCAAGTGCTTGTATCAATTTCCACTTTTGGATATGGTTACAGCCAAGTTCACAGGGGAGTCACAGGCAGAGGTGTGGGTATCCTGGTCTAAAGCTCAGTGAATTGGATGGAAAGTCGTACACTGATTTCAGTGTGCTTTGGATCATGTCTGTAGGTGGAGAGAAGCAAGCACAGAGTACTCTGTGGACCTGCTGCAGTGGTCCTGGATTTTGGGGAAATTTCTCAAATCTAAACACATACTGCACAAGTGCAAACTCTGAGCGCATGAGGAAGAAGTGATGCCTGGAGGGTATCGGTCACTTACACCCTAAGGAAAAACACTAGAATAAATGGTTTCAATAAAGTAACAATGTTTACTTTTCCTCCACTGCAGCAAAACACCTTCATGAAAGGTCCTAGAGGTTAAATAAACTATTCTTAGTCAAATACTTTACAGGTAAAATCCAGAGTTGCCCCTACCCCTGAGGTCTGATATATGTTTTTTTCCTGGTTACTGTAACTTGTACAGCTTTTTGTTTTGTTGCCCCTCATATCTCTAATTAAAGAGGGCCAGTAAATGAAAGAATAAAGCAAGACTGTTGCATGTTAGCTGATGTTTTAAGGCAGTTTTTCCTCACTGCAGTCTCTCACATACAAGGTATTGGGCAAGAACTGACCCCACAGTCTGGCAGCACACACCCAAGGGATCGTCACATAGCTATGTCAAGGCCATCTCCTCGGAAACTTGATTTTCTTTACTATTTTCGTTAATTTTCTCATCAGTGGCAATATGGTGACTAATAAATGAGGTTATGTCTTGGTGGATTTGATAGCAGCAGCCTGCTGCTAAAATTTCTGCCCTTCAAACTAGCCAACACAGAGGGGACTTTTTTTTGGCATGCAATTGCATCAGTTGTGTGGCCTACTCCCTAAAGTGTTCCCCCTCATTTTGATTTGATAAACATTCCTGCTTACCCATTTTATAGGCTTTAGATGAAGGACAGTTCAGGTTTATCAAACCAGGGGAAGATTGCAGGGAGGAGAGAACAGCAGTACTGTGTTTTCCACACAACCTGTTACGGTAACAAGCACTCCCCCACAATGTTTGTTGACAGATGTTCAAGGCTCAGGACAAAAAAAAAAAAAAGAGAAAAAAAAAGAAAAGAAATGCTTTCAGCTTATGGCTGTAGCACCACTTCTAAAATAAGTGTGAGCTCCAGGCTGCTGAGCTCAGGAGATAAGGAAGCAGCAGGAGGACAAGAACTGTATGGGGCAAAGAGGGGGAAGAACAAACATGCAAAATAAGCTCTTGGCGCTGATGGAGCCCGCAAACATAGTATCTCCTGGATAGAGGAATGAAAAAGAAGGGGATGATCTGAATCAGTGACCTTCAAACATGTGTCTCTGGGCTTAAACCACCACAGAAGCTGGGTTCCATGCTGAGTGTGATCATGGACACATGCAATTGAGAGCCTGTGCAGCTGTTTGAACACAAACGAAAGTGTTCAAGGGTGAGGCCAGCAGGAGATCTCCCATTAAGTGATGCAACTTACCAGCCCTGTTTTGGCCTGTGGTATAATCTTGACCTGGGTGATGGAAATGCAAGGCCCAGCCTGGCCATCACTGTAGATGAACCTGCTGGGATGTACAGAACTATTGAGCTGTCTGTGTCCTACTGATGTCAGGGGAAGCTGGACAAGTGACCATTGTGAATAGGAGACATTGCATGCATTAGGCACATCAGTGGCCTCCAGCCACTCCTGAGTTCCTGGTTCTCACTCAGGGCTGGTTTCTCTTCTTGCATGTCCTGCATTCTCTCTGAGGCAGTTTATCCAGCTATAGGCTGAGCAATTGGAATACGCTGGGGAGGGTTAATCTAGAGTGAGACCTCTTGTTGTCAAGTTTATTGATTCATACTAGGATGATAGAGGTATTTGTGTAGGAACTGAAAGTCCCGGGAGTGCATCCATCTCAGCAAACCATTTGTTGGAAGGGGATTCTCTGCTCATGGAAAGGCTGTAACCATGGCTTTGGATAATCCCTCTGTCTTCTCTTTCCTCTTTCCTTGAACGAAGCAGCCCAGAATCGTTGGAAAGTCTATTCACAGTCTTTCTCGAAGATTCAGAATGCAAGTGTTCAAGATCCTGAATATTAGCTGCATTTTGAAACCTTGATTATTGTTCTGAGGCATCAGAGGATGCAGTGGGGGAGAGGGTGGATGGCAGGGGAGAGATGGAAACATATATTCTTGCTGAACTGTAGTAACAGAGAAATTCAGTTATCAAGTGATTTCCAGAAGAATAACAAGCCTGATTCTTCCCTGCAATAATCTGGATTCCATTCTTCTAGAAAATATTCCTAGAAGCGTGGGGGTAGGCTGCTAATTTTTTTATTTTATGATCAGATCTTCCAGACACTTGGATGTATTTTACTTAGCAAACTAGAAATATAAGATCTGGTTAGCTCATAGCAAGCAAAAAATCCCTTCCCTTCCCTTC
>PPHD01028992.1:0-10728 GCA_002909625.1 Bambusicola thoracicus
TTTTTTTTTTTTTTTTTTTTTTTTTCCCCTACAGTTATGGGCTGTTGCTTTCGTATCATTGTGATACAGAAGGGGGAAACTTCAAGCAAATACGCTGGAAACAGCACAGTAAATACAGCATTTTCTGATCTTTTAAAATTGCACTCTGACTCTTGATCTTCTTATTAAAAACAGTAACAGACCAGGGACTTGCCTGAAAAGTAAGAGGGTCTAAATACAGGATAGGGGACAAGAAACATGAAGATTCAAATATCAAAGATGGTGTGCAAATTACTCAGATCTGCTCATGACTGATCTATTCAGACTGCAAGCTCTTCTGAGGAGAATTCTCTCTGGTTGCGGACTTCTGCAGTTCCTGGGGAAATGCAATATTTGAGTTCTTAGTGTAAATCAAGATGCTGGTAAAATAAACACATAAATAAATAGTAAAACAGTAGAATATGGCTTCACATTTATTAATAGCTTTCCTACTTGCAGTTTTCATACAAGTTCTGCTAAGTTTTTATAGGATAGAAAAAAAACCCTTTTTTTCTAAGACAGCTTTCCTGTTGGCAAATATTACTCTTGGATTCATTTTGTTCTGGTTAGTCTATAAAAGCAAACATCTATTCTGCAAAGGACTCATCCCTATCCATCTTTTGTATAGCTGCAAGTGACGACACTTAGACTCAAAAAATAACATTCTATTGCATTTGTATCAGCAGCTCTGGTGAGTTCTGCATTCATAGCACATCTCTACTATAATTCACTGCTTAGTAAAACATTTTGTGCTATAGTACATGAAAAGCACTACATAATCCATAACAGGATACAAACTGAACAATCTTATATTTAAAGACTGATGCTTCTTCCAGCTGAGTAAGCCATGGAAATATCTATGTTGCAGTGCAGAGGCTGTGCTTAGAGAATAAGAATCAAAATAGGGAGAAAAGGTTAATCTGGAAATAATTTGTATTATACTTACGCTCTACACCTGCTCAATGGGGAATTAAAGCATGAATAGAAAAGTCCTTAATTTCTCTGATCCTCTGATAGAAACGGTCTTAATGACTGCTGTTTTTTTCCAACTACTTAACACTTCTTTAGCTTGTTTACTATAATATTTTTATACTAGGTTTCAAATGCCTTATTACGTCAAATGAGACCTTGTAGGCTTGCCTACACAGTGAAAGAAACTGCAAGATTAAAAGCAAGACCAGGACAGGATAGCATCTGAAGAACAGTGGCAAGAAGCACAGCTACTTCTCCCACCCCTATGAGAAGCAGAGGCTCAATTTTATGAAAATTCCTAACTATGCCAATGTTTTTCAGTGAAAGAAACACTGACCCCAAATGCACAAATGATGTAAAAAGGAAACCCTTACACCACTTTTGCCACCAGAATGTCAACAGAATTGTGGCCACCTCCTCTGCTGCTTTACTCTTCAACTATCAAAGATGCATTAAATCCAAACTAACAATAACCTCATGAACTCCCCATAACCTGCAGACCTTGTGCACAGATACACAGGAAGGGTTGGTAATGGGTTGGTAATGGGGAGGGTCCACACATTCCAGGTTTTAAAATGGAGAGGTCCAAGCTCACAGCACCAAGCCTGTCAGAGTTCAAGAAGCATTTGGACAACACTCTCAGACACAGGGTTTGATTTTTAGGTGGTTCTGTGTGGAGCCAGGAGTTGGACTTGATAATCCCCATGGGTTCCTTCCAATCCAGGATATTCTATGATTCTGTGATTAATTCTTCATCATTCAGTACAAGTGTTGAATAAATGTAAATTTCATCAACAAGTTCAGGAAACCCCCAACTCATCTCAAGTGTTTTGGCTGTGGCAGGAAGTACCCATCCTGGTGCTAAAACAAGGAGGACCACAGTTAGAGGTATGAAATGAACCAGCTCTTGTTCAAGGTCACATCTATTCCTCTGAAATCTTTTATATACTATTAATATCCACAGACAAGCAGAAAGATTGCTTTTCTAATCACAAACATAAATTGGCAGAAGGAGAATTAAGAGCAATTTAATAAATACTGTTCATCCTAAAATTATCACTAGAATAACAGGCTCAAAGTGCACTCAGCAGGTCCCACAGAGCTCCTAATAACAGCAGGACTTTCAGGTTTTGCTGTTAAATAAAATTAAGTATTTTCTTATTAATTTCCAAATAACATTTTTTAAAAAAAATAATTAACTTCCAACATACCAAATAGCCTATTGCAACCTACATTAGTATTCTCTACTACTGCAGCACGAACAAGTGAAAGTAGTGCACTGTTATTATATACAGTGTAAGATGCCTTTGTCAGAAGAAGCCTCAGCTCTGTAAAGCTTACAGCCTTCATAGAAGTGCAAGAACGGCAGCAAAGATGGTGAAATGAACCATACAGAACTTTCAGATTAAAAGCAGCATCAGTCCAAGATGTGACCACAGGACAGTACTGCTTCTGACATTTGCAGGCAGCAGACTGACTAACCAGCTGGGTCTTCTTTCCTCGTGTTATTCAGGAACATAGGTCACTACTCAAAGTCTGCTGGCAATTGCTTCCCCTTTTATTTAAAAGACATTTTCAATGACAGCGACCTATACGGACGCGAAGAATAAATTCCTGTTCAGACCCTTTTCTCAGATGCTGTCACTCTAAGTAGTTATGAAAGATTTTAGAGTGGTTTTGCCACAGGGATTTAAAGCGAGGCATTTACCAAGATCTGCATTCGTCTTACAGGTATTGTGGTAAGTGGAAACAATCTGTGGTAGCGTTCATACTCAGAGCCCTGTGGCTTAACAGTTTTATGTCACTGAGAACTTTGCCTTTGGCTGTCCAAGCTTAAAAATCAATTCACTACTTTAAACTTAATGCTGCTGATGTCGGTTTTTATGGTTGAACTCAACAAGCCAAAAACATCAGAGAACAAGATCGTGAAAAATTGCTTCCCATTTACCACAACTTTAAGCAAAAGGTGACCAAAGGTTTCAAGTCTGGTTTATCTCTGGACATACATAGTTGAATTTCATGCAAGGCCATTGTTACTACAGGAACTTGGGCTCACAACAAGCAGAGACATCTGGATCTCCAGATACAGGCCTTGCTTCTTGCACAAACTGTGTGCATTCTTTTCCACTTTAAGAAACTCCTGCCACCTCTCACTATTTTGAATTTTATGCCTGTTTTACAGAACAGTTTCTGCTCTCAGCTATGCTTACTGCTGAAGTTTGTGGTTTATAGCAATATAATCAAGATCAGATTTTACATCGGTGTCTATAAAGCAGTATTCCTACACAAAAAATATACTTCTTCATCTGTTTCCTAAATAATTCTCAGCAACATCTTGATACTAGATCTAATTTTCTTCATATCCCACTCTCCTTCATGTCCCAAAACCAAGACAGAGATTGAATACTTTCTCCTGAAACACTGGACATGAGACTGAACACCACTCATCTCTACCTGCCTCCATTTCCTCCATACTTAAGCATAAAACTTATCCACACCACCTACCAGTATAATTAAGCAAGAAAAAGAAGTTGTCTCCCCTTTTACCAAATACTGGGCTCATGCTCTTGCCCTTGAAGCTTGCCGGAGATCACCACTTTCCACACTGGCTTTTCCCAACTGGAAGGACTGCCTTCCCTCCCTGCTAGCTCTGCCAGACAATGAAGGGGAATTTTATTGCTGTTTTGGTGAAAGAGGACAGGAATTGATGTTTGCTATTTGACAGCGTTTTCACTATTTGCTGACAATTTGCAGACTGTCTAGAAGCCCTCGATGTGGAAAAGGCCTGGCTCCCACTCTTCTGTCTTCATGGCGTTAAGCTGAAATGACTACACATCATAAACAGATATTTGAATTCTTATCACTGCTCCATTTGTATTCAGGTTTTGCTCTACAGGCAGCCTTTCCTTCCATTAGAGAACTTACCTCTTCTTTTTCCCTTGTACCTGGATTTATGCAATAGATGATTTTGTGTTTATCTAAATGTTCCTTGTCATTGTAAATTGATTGCCTCAATAACAGTGCCATTTGTTGTTTGAAATTAAAGCTCTGAAAACACCAGAGAGTAAGCCATCCTATCTTAGCTTTACTTATATCATCCTATGGAGCATCTCCTCAAATTCTTGTTTCCTTAAATGAGTTTGAATGGAACAATAAAATAAACCTCCTGCAAGAACTTATAGGTCAGCAAACGGTTATTGCTTCCAGAGGAGCAATCTCACAGTATCACAGAATCTGTCAGATGGACAGTGTTAATTCTTTGGTGCTCGGCTCGTAATTACAGAGTGTGGGAAACTGTCTCTTAACCCAGAGGCAGAAAGAAAATGGGCTTTTCTACTACAGTGTACAACTACAAAACTACAATCATTGATGGACTATAATAGCAACTCCCTGGTACTCTGAACAAGTTGACGGTGAGATTAGTGTTCCCAAAG
Organism: Bambusicola thoracicus; assembly: GCA_002909625.1. Taxonomy (NCBI): domain Eukaryota; kingdom Metazoa; phylum Chordata; class Aves; order Galliformes; family Phasianidae; genus Bambusicola; species Bambusicola thoracicus. The sequence continues at coordinate 4,425 of PPHD01028992.1, forward strand.
TCAATACTTGCCAGGCAGTTATAGAAACATGTGTTGTGAGACACCACGGAACATCAAAATAAAGAGTAGCTGCATTCACCCATATACTACAGCTCTATTTATTGAATTGCAACTCTTTTTTTTTTTTTTTTCTTTTTTCATGACTCACAAAACTCTTCTTCCTTCTGTAGAGGCTCTGCAGCAAGAATAGGTTATGCAACATTAATCCTGAAGAATCCATTTGAGAACTGCTAACTGTGATCATGAACTCCAAAGTGGGACTTTTTGATTTGCAACTAAGCTCTAGAGGCAGAAGCAACTATCATTCTGCAGATGAAGAAGTACTTCACCTGTTTGATGACATAGTATTTCCAGCACATGTCTTCAGATCCTCTTCACTTTCCAGTATAAGGCTTTGAAAGATTAGCATAATTTCTGTCTATCTGATTGTTTAACCTTACAAGAGCAGGAGGCACACCTGTGGCCACGTGATCAGTAATCAGTGCCTGGGTTGGCTTTGGAGCAAGCCAAAGACAAGACTTAGGTGAGCTCTGGTGGGGATGCACTGTATACACTGTATAGATGGCTCTCGTGGCAGTGGCCAGGTGCACCCTGAGTGCACAGCCATTATACACATTTCTTATTTTTCAAACTTTTTTCTTCCCACTGCCAAGAACTGTTTTACTAGGGATTTTATTCATGTCCTGAAGAGCTTTCATGACAGTGTTATTTGATAAGGTGCATTTAAAGCATATCTGATAAAAATCCATCAGTAAAGTCATAGGCTACTAGAAAACTGCTATGCTAATGTTACCAACAATTAGTTATTTAATTTGTAATGTTTCTGCTTTTATGATAGTGCTGGAAAGCTTATTTTAAACAAGTACGACAGAAAATGTTTCTTCCATTACCACCAGCTGTTACAGAACTGTACTTAATATAAAACTGGAAATGAAATATTCTTGTTTTCATTTGTGACATATTTCTGAAATTGGTTAAACACTAAAATAATTGGATGGTTGATACTCTGATTAAGGAACTAAAGAAAACCAACAAGAAGGACTGGAAAAGAAGAAATGTCATTTTCTGACTAGACTGGGATAGCTTATTCAGGCAAGAATTCTCAGCACATACTTGAGGACAGATTTTTTTAAATGCTCCCTTTTTAAGATATTCATAGTAAGATTTTTAGATAAATTCAGCGGTATGGATGCTTGATCTTCAGCCTCCCAATAGAAACATCTGGCCTAACAAAGGCATAAGAAGCTTTACATCTCTAAGCCCCTGACCGAGTTAGGCAATGATCACAGACTTACCATATGGCTGATGTTAAAAAGAAATATTGAGTAGTTACTGGTTCAGTGATCACCACTTATCCTGTGCTCTGAGACAACAATATTGTGGGGGAAAAAACAAGGGTTTGAGGAGCACTGAACAAGTTAGCAAACTGTAGGGAATTTTCTATATTAAAAAAAAAAAAAAAAGTAAAATGTCTTATGGTTGGTACCTTTCTGAGACATAACGCAGAGTGCAAAACGGGTAGTGACTGGCAGTAAGAGTACATTTTTTCTATAAGGACTTACTACCTAGAGAGGAACACAGGGTCAGTTTCAGGCAGAGGCAAAGTAAGTAGATATCAACAGTGTCAGACTCTCCTAGTAAGTAAGAGGTGCCCATACTGCCAGTTCTCCCTAATGAGAAGTCTCGAGGAGATGGCCTTGCTGATATTACTGCCACCAATAGTTGCAGAGGAAGGCAGCAATGAGCTGGTGCTTATGATGAACTTTTTTCTTTACAAAGCAGTGACAAGAAATAACAGATCCAGGCTTCTAGCTGGCACTAAGTCTGCCCTATCATCAGCAAACAATTTTGCCACATCATTCTGGGCTTTTCCTTGCCCTCTGCATCCTTTCCCCAAGGTTTGTGATTCTTCCAGCCTTACTCCAACTTCACTTCTCCAGCACTTAGTCTGTTTTTGCTCCTTTTTTTCTCTGAATCTTCCATCCCTTCTTGCAGAAATTCCTCCATTATGTCTTCTCCCACATCTTCCCCTTCTTTCACTACTGACCGTCAAATCCCAACCATCATTTCCTACACACATTGAGCTCTCAAGTGACTGAAATCTGAAAACAGTAAGATTTCACTAACAAAAAGCAGTTCCATAGCAGACTGTATTTGAACCCTGTGCAAGAACCAAAGCACAACTGCTGCTTTTCATTTAATTTTTAAATAACTTAAAACATGTATATTTTCTAAACTTCAATAGCTGGTAACTTCTTTTTCCTTTATATGAAATATGCCTTTTTAATGTCTCAATGAGTCTGCCAAGTATGTATCTCTCAAGCGTATTTGAATCTTCACATATCGGTCTTCTGAATTTCCACCAATAACTTCGGGATCTTATACCAAATTACAGATCAACAATTTACAATTTTTAAGAATACTTTCTTAAAAAAACTGTAGAAGGGAGAATATTGTTGGGCTTCCATTGCAAAACAGGCATACTAATAGCTGCTGCTCTAGATTTTCTTCTTAGTTTTATTTGATTAGTTATGAGTCAATTAGTGATTGGTGGATTTTTTTTGTAAATGTAAGCTTGACATGAACATCTCCAGCTTGAACTGTGAATGACAGACATCATGTTCTGCTCTACGTGTCAAAACAATCTCTGATTCTCAGGAATATCCTGCAAATAAGTCTGATGTACATTTTTTTCTCCAGGGGACAACGGTTGGACTTTATTTTCACCAAAATAAATATTTAAATAATTAAAAAAAAAAAAAGGGCAAATATCTCTCTTTTCTCCTTACTGCTAACTCATAAATGTGCTTAGTGATAATAAGCTACGTGCACCTTTTGAAGAGGGAATTCATCTATCTCTATAAATAGATTTACATAATGGAACTATACTTTGGCTTTAAGTACTTTGCTGAAATGGAGCCAAAGTCCTAAAACCCATTACATTCTCTAACATAATACAAAATTCAAGCTCGTCATTCTTACCTCGAAGACCTCACTGACCACTGTAGCCCCTTAGGTATTCGGAGGTAGCTCATAAGGTGTTAGCCTACAAAAAGCATCTCAGAATTGAAGAAATTTTTAAATGCAAGGAGTGTGAGGGATGGGTTAATTAAGCTTCCAGTGGCCACTGCCACTGGAAACAGTATAGCAATAGAGATACAAGCCATACTTTGTCACTTGCTCCAAGGGTCAGGAATACCTAGAATAGAAATAGTGTTTGAGCTTCTCTTCCTGAATGTCTTCAATTTGTAGCCAATGAATCAATTGGAATTGTTTTTATTTTATGGGAAAGAACATAGTTCAGTGCTACTGGGAAGGAGGTTCTACCAAAAAATTTCATAGAATCACAGAATCATTTGAGTCATCAATCATTAAGGGACCCTTAAAGGTCATCTAGTCCAACTGCCCTGCAATGAACATGGACACCTACAGCTAGATAAGGTGCTCAGAGTCCTGTCCAGCCTGACCTTGAACTCCTCCGGGGATGGAGAAATGGAAAGGAAAGCAGAAATGGCTTCTACAGCTTGAGCCTTATGTGTTGTTATTGTGTATATGATCACAACAATCAAATTAAATAATTCACTCTTAAGTTAGGGAGAATATAGATGTCTCATGTACGGTACTGAATTCTAGATTTTTGCTTCCTTTATCCTCACAGTTGGGTAATACCAGATTTTGATAAAGCTGTACAAGTATTGAAAAGATGTAATCTCAGTAAAATCAAGTCATCTGGTGCTTTTAATTCTGTTACTTCAGCCTCATGTTGAGGGTAAGCTGTTCTGGCACTACACTGACTTGCTTTTTTGTCAAGATTTTGCATAATATAAAACATGCACACAACTCATACAAATAGATAAATATATATCTAAATATATCAAAATATGTCATTTAGATGCAGTAACACTACATAATCTAAGAAAAAAATATGAAAAATTAACATTAATTTCCAATTTTATTAGATAATGAGATACCTTTCAGCAACAGGAGGTTGATTACTCCCAAGTATCTCTTCTGAGCACACACATGAGCACTATCACATCTTTAATACGGATTAGAGTGCATTACAGACTCAGAAAGGAAAAGAAGCTGATAGCTTACTCACTTCTATAGGTTATTCAGTACTAAAACAGCTCATAAGCCTTAACAGAAGAGATGAAATTATGATGTGTAGTTCTGTTGTGCTCAGTAACCGCAGTGAAATACAATCTCTGATTATGAATGGGTTTTACATGATTCATCCTTTCCAATTCTAAATCTTAAACTGAAATGACCAAGAGGCAATAAGGCTATCAGTTCCAGAATATTCTTTCTCACTGCTAACATGACCTCAAACCCATTAAAATCTAATGGACTCTCACCATTCACTTCAGTAGCAGTAGACTGAAAATATTTTTTTTCAGGATTAGCAGTCACTGAATAGACAATAACACTGTTTTGAAAGATGTGCACCTTATGTTTCTCACAAAACATTTCAATTCAAAAAGCCAAAAAATTCCTTTTGAAATATAGTTTCTGCCTTGTTGTGTGAAAAAAACATGACTGCCTTGTCACAGTGCTATGAATATGCTACAAGAGAAGGCAACGGTTAACTCCCAGAAAGGGAAAGAACACATTAGTGTTCACAGGAAATATCTATTTTTTTCAAAAGCAGTGAATTCAGTCATTTGAAATCATTACAAAAATATGGCATATACTATTTCAAACAGCGACACCTTTATTCTAAAAATTAATCCACCAAGAACAATTTTGATGTGCATAAATCCTTGTCTATTACATCAACAATGTATCAATTTCTCATCCAAACATAATGCGTTCAACAAAAAACATTAAGGAGCTTTACTCTAGACTAACGCTGCCATATTTTTTCTGCTTAAAAATGAAAATAAATATGTAAGATGGATCTGTTTTTAACATAAAATCACTACTTCATGCTTTGATTCTGTTCTCCTCAATTTTTCTTCCAAACATATTCATTACTGCTACTTCTTCCTTCACATGCCTCATGTTACAGTTCCAGAATATGTAAGGTGAAAGGAGCTATCGATCTTGAGGAGTACATTCTGATTCTGTTTCTTCATCATGAATTTATTCAGTATCCATATTGTCTAAAACTCCTTTTTTTTTTTTTTTTTTTTTTTTCTGCCTGTATTGCCATCGTTGTTAAAAGAAAACTATCTCTCCTGAAAGAAAACTTGCTCTCCTGGAGATGGAAGCAACAGGAAGGCAGGAATTATTTTTAAGAAAATGAATTAGCTTTACACCATTTTTGCTGTCTCCATTTACAAAGAATCTCCAAGGGGAGGGGGACAAAATAAAACTGTAACCAAATTGATAGATACTAAAATTTCCTCCTTAGCATTTGTTTTGTTTTATTTCATGAAGTTAACAAACGAATGTATGAGCCTAATTAAAATCTCCATTGAGGAATTCCAAGTAATAAATCTACTGAAGTTGTACAGAGATTGGGTCAATGAACCACCAAACATACCTTTCCAACTGAAACATTGCTTGAGGCTCAGAATCCTCTCCTAGCCACCAAATCTCCATGTTATTTTGTCTCCCCATGAACATCTGCGTACTTATGGTTGCAGATCACATCAACTTTGTCCTTCAGGCTTCCAGGTGGCAGTAACAAATCTTGCTGAAGTACTGGCAGTTTCCATCTTCTGTTCATTCGGAAAGTTTTCTGCAGTGGAAGTGCTGAAGCCTTAGAAAGTCAGAGCTGCGTCAACTCACGTTTGGAAGATTATCTTTATAGCAATGAATATGTAGAAATTTTATGTCTGAAGCTTCAAATCACCCAGGGCAATCTTCACACTTGAAAGTGCAAACAGCTCCTATGCCCTGGCAGTTTGAATAGGGCGCAAAACACCTGCAGAAGGATATTCTGCAAGCTTCAACAACCAAATTAATCTCAAGACCTTTTACATTCAATGATTTAATTTAATGGATTTCAACAATATTCTTTTGTCTATTTAACTGAAACAAAATGCTTAAAGTCTAGGTATTTCCTCTAAAGACTACTGATGCTTTGCTATGGCAAAATCTTTGCCCTCCAAAGACAGAAGAAAATTCCCATAGCCGCCCTTCCAAGACAGAGTGGGGTATGGGGCCGCAGTGAGGCCCATCTGGATCCCTGCCACCAGCAGCTCTGGGGCATTTCACACTACTGCACAGTTCTGAGGAGAACGCAGATATTAAAATACAGAAGATCCTTCAGCAAACCTAAGACAGGCAGATAAATTTAAAAGCAATTTTCTGTTCTTTCCCTCACACAGCTTCAAGCTGTTTCTAAGCATTAATG
>PPHD01028993.1:0-10728 GCA_002909625.1 Bambusicola thoracicus
CTGCAAGAGCACACTGCTGGCTCATGTTAAGTCTATCATCCACAAGTACCCCCAGGCTCAAACTTTGAAAGTCTTTTCCAGAGCCGGAACAACTCACTGCTATTGGTGAAGACGTTACAAAAGGGATGCGAGGGCAGCCCTAAGTGCCGCAGCATCTCTCAGTAATGGCTCACACAGTGCAAAGGTCACCTCTCTGTGACTGATTACGATTCTGCAGTTATGCACCTAAGCTTCTCCCCAGTCCTTCCGCCATGCTGGAATGTTCTGTCTGGTCAGTTAACCCCTCTGAACCCTAAAGCCTTTCTCCAGCCATTGCTTTTCATGTCCTGATCACCACCACTCAGCCATGCAGGGACCACAGGCCACATGGGATGCACTTTTCCAAGAACCAGCATGCTGAAGCATTTACAAACCTTAGTGTCCGCTCAGGCAGGTAGAAGTGGATGGTTTGAAAATGCACAAAGCTTGTTGCTCCAGCCTGTTAGTGAAGGAGCCCTGGCCGGAAGATGCCACATGGCTGCTGAGCAGTGAGAGCCGCAGGGGTGAGCTGCCCCCAACCCCAAAGGACAAGCTCCAGGCAGAGTGACGGAGTAAGTCAGAGGATGCTCTAGTGCAGAAACAGGGTAAGGTTTGTGACTGGTGTTTTGACCCTCCTCACTGTATTCAAATAAAAAGCAATTTGTCTGAGTGTCCAGCATCAATCCAGTAAGAACACGCTGCTTCTTGGAGAGTTCAAAGGCAGATCTGCATGGCCAGTATGGTGAGTTCTCAAACTGACATCTTTGCAGCAACTGCAGTGTTTTGTTGTCTCCTCTTCTAAATTCCAGGGCTGGAGTTCAGGCCTTACATTGCACCCAGCTCTGGGCAGCTCTGCACGTGCTGTCACTTCCTGCTCTCCAATACACAATAACTGCTTATGTGATGAACTTCTGAGATGGAGGACACTGCAAAAACGAATTTTGCCAGTATAGAACATACAGATGTCATGCAGGAACACTGCAATTAATTAAAAAGTAATTTTCACTGAGAAACAAGGGTATTAAATGGTTTAATCTTTGCATATGTATACCTCCTTAATAAAGTTATCCAACTTTATTATCAATTTTTCATGTCTTAAGAGTCAAACATTACTCTGCAGACCCCCCTCATTATCTGTAGAGTAGAGCAGCCCTACAAGAGCCACATTACAATGGAGTCAGATGCCTTCTGCTCCTTTCACTAGTTTTGTTTGTCCCTTTACCAGCTGGCACCTGACAACTGCTAGGAAATTAACTGGAGCACTGCTAAAATGTCTCCGCTCCTTAGAAAACCAGCTTTGCTCTTTGTACTTTGCACGAGAGGCCACCAGATGGGACAAGGCAGGATCTGAGAGAAGTACATCTCACTGTATGGGCTTCCATCCAGCAATGGCTCAAGGAACTTCAGCTCATGCTCTCATGCTCCCGTGGACGTAGGAAATCATCACCGGGGCTGACTCTCTCTGTGACTTTTATACTGACACAGAATCAAGACATTTGTGTGTGGAGAGGAACGTCATTTCTCACTGCTGCTGCAGGCTGAGGTGAGGGTCTGTCCCGCTCCTTTCTGAAATGGAGTTAGTGAAGACAATTACTGTGGTTTCAGGTGGCTAAGAGGAGGAAGATTGAATGCAAACAGGTTGTTAGCAGTGAGAAGTGTAGGTGAGAGGAGCTGTGCCTGTCCAGGACTCTGATATGGAACACCTGCATAAGGCCCTGACCACCAGGGTACCACCAGCTGCAGGCAGGCCTATGGCAGTGCTGCCTGCTGGCTAATTCCACAGGAAACGAGTCAGAGTATTAATTACTTCTTAGGAGACCTGATCTACCCAGGGATCAAAGCACAGCTTCCATGAGGTGTGTACACCTTGAGGAGTCAGTCTGCTTCCCAGGCCCTTTCCCAGGAGTGTGCTGCGTCCGTCCCACCCCTCCAGGCCCATCACAACCATGACTGCTTTCACAGCAGGACATGGTGTGCCCTATCGGGCCAGCAGCCAGTGGGTCTGTGTGGGCAGCACGGGTGTCAGCTCTTTGCCAGGCACAGCGTGTCCCCCTCTGTGAGCTTATTGGCAGCAGGGACTCCTGCAGAGAACACCGTGCCCATCAGGATTCAGCTTCAGCCAGGCCTCGGTTCTGCGTTCCCTCAGCAACACAGGGAGCTGGCAGAGCTGCTACACAGAGCAGCTGTAATTCTTGTCGAGGTGTGTCATCATGTTAACAGACTCAAATGCAACGTGCAGTAGTAACACAGATACTCCACAGACTATCACAAGGTGTGGGTTATTCTACCTACATTTTTTGCCTGTAGGGTTTGGCAAAGCAGTTCAAATTAACCTCCTCAGATCAGTGCTGTTGGGAGTACTCAAAGTACTGATTTCACTGCACCACACTGCTTCTGGAAGCAGCTGCCACTAACGTTCCTGCTGTGCTGCCTTAGGAGGGTTCCCAAAATGGGTGAGCTGTGACAAGAGCCACTTTGAGAGCCTCCAGGGGTAGAGCTGCAGATAAGATGCCCCAAAATCCAGTACAGCAGCACTCTCTCTAATTCCAAAGTTACATACTTCCTTTACAAATCTTTATCCAATGTTGTATTAACTTTCCTTCACAAATCAAGTGTCCTTATCTAATGACATCTTCACACAAGCAAAACCCTGTGCAGAGCACCTCTTCCTCCTGGGGACCCCAGTAGAGCTCCAGGTGCTCCCAGGGACTGCTGACAGCACACAGGCGTGCAGGGATAGCAGACTTCTGTCTTTTCTGCACAGCATTTCCTGCAGAGATGCCCATGTTCAGAACCTTATAACATCATGAATTATCATAGCATGAATCATAGAATGGCCTGGGTTGAAAGGGACCACAACGATCATATGGTTTCAACCCCCCTGTTATGTGCAGGGTAGCCAACCACCAGACCAGGCTGCCCAGAGCCACATTCAGCCTGGCCTTGAATGCATCCAGTGACGGGGCATCCACAACCTCCTTGGGCAACCAGTTAATAAGGTACGTTTTTTCCAAGGACCATGAATTGCTCATATCATGGGGGAAAAAAATCTATACATTATCATCTGTCATTGTGATTATTTCTGCCTTAGTGAGTAGCAGGTTTAGTATAGGTAAAAGGAGGTGTTTCAACCGTCAAATAATCGGGCTGAGACCCATCGCCATGAAGATTTGTTTAGGGAAAGATTTCAGCTGGAGTCTGCAAACAGCTGAATGTTGAGTAAGAATGTCCAGCCAGGCAGCCCCAGTCAGGGCTAATAAAAGCTTCTGAAGCTGATATAAACCCACCCATTTCAGGGTACAAGCCAATCTCTACCTACTAAAGGTGAGACCTTCAACAAGTATTTCCTTCCCAAAACATGTTTGTGTGCTTTTTTTTTTTTTTCCTAAAATCATCTTCTGTTGCTCAATTCCAGAAACAAGTTTCCACTCCGTAGATCACAAATATTAGGCTGTGCTACGTTTCTGTATTTAACAGTAAACAAAAGCATGCCCACCCAAATTTGCTTCATTTACATCTCTCCATCGTCTTGCAGGGCCAGCAGTAGTCCTGGCTGCTTCCACAGGGCCAGTTTCAGCTCAGGAGTAAGTACAAGTCAAATACTCATGCCTGCAAAGTAATTCATTTTTCTTATTATTACCGATTGCTTCCATTGATCAGTACTTTCACTGGTGCACACCACTAATACATTTAAATGCCAATGTGGGAATTAATTATTCTCATTTATTTCCTCCAGAAGATCATGAAATCAACCTTTTTTTTTCCTGAGATTTTGAGACGTATACTTGAATTCACGGCCAGATTTGTCTTTAAAATCCTTCAGTATCAGTCATACAAACCCTCGTAGGCTTAAAATAATCTTGAAGAACTTTCCTTCTCAGATGTTTTGACAAAAATATTTTGGAGTGATAAGAATGAAAAAAAATCACTCGAATACCACAGTGAAAAACCCGTAATTTCCTAATCTTTACCTGTGAGTTCTGAACAGAAAGGAGTCTCTCTAAGCAATGAAAAATACCAACGATACAAGAGATGATTCAATTATATAACTGTGTATTGTAATTCTCAGTGCTTTATAGAAGGCAAAATTCAGATATGCTATACAATAAATTATCATTAAGGCGAGACTACAGTTTGGTCTAATAGAATCCCATTATTTAGAAATGGATGAAGAAACCCTATTAGATGACATAGTTAATTTTCTGCCAGTGCTGAGGTCACTGCTCTTTCACTCTTGGGCTCGCCTACATGAAAACTGTTGGTACAGCTGAGTGCTCTTCTTGTGCAGTGGGGTTATGGGAATAAAGGGGAGCTCTGTACGGACCCATCACTTCCATAAAGGAATGAAAATAACTATGCCGGACAATTCACCTTCATATATTATTTTAAAGAAGAAAATCTACTCCCAGTGTGGGGACAAATACCCCAGTGGCAACACAACCCCATCAACAGGGGATTGTACACAAGGATTAGGACCGATCTGGCCAACAGCACTGCTGGGCTCTGCCATTAAGCACAGAGCAGTCACTGTGGCAGGCTGCCTCCTCTTGCTCCACAGCCCGTGTGTGTGAGCTCCCAGGGCTCAGCTGCGGCTTCATTCCCATTCCCCAAAGCTGTTCTCCTCAAGTGGGCCACCTTTTCCTCCCAGTGATAAATTAACCACAAGGGCTGTGTTCTCTGGAGGGCTTCTCACACAGTACTTGGACTCTCCCAGCACAGCAGTTCCAGGATAAGAAGAGCACAGATTTCAGCCGGCAGTATCCTATCACCCAAAGGGGAGCAGTTCTCCCATCTCATTCTGATACAGTGACAATTTTTTTCTGCAGGGACGCAGAATCTGAGCACATCCTTTGAAGTGCATTGAACTTTTCTCAGGGAAACGTGCACCAGGAATATGATTTATCCCACTCTGTCTTAACTAATTCCTCTCTCATAGTGATCGTGTTGCTTCCACTAGAAATGTCTGTGGGGCCCCAGGTGATGCCGTGCACAGCTCAGGGAGATGCAAAGAGAGATCTCCAAGTTCCCCAACAGCCCATGGATGTCAACAAACATGGGCTGCCAAAAGTCCTGGCTGGACAGGTTGCCTCACCAGCATAGAACTCAAACAAAAGAGATAGCACTGAGGTAAAACTGATGGAAAAGAAGATCTGAACAATTATACAGAGCAGATAAGTCATTAACTGCTGCCAGGATCCAAGGATGTGCTCTGCAGGACATTCGGGCTGCAGCTGTCATTAAGGCGGTCCTGAGTCATTCTGGTGCAGAGCAGAACACTGACATTGGGAAAGTGCATCTGTAGGAGCTTCTGGGCAGCCTGGGTTCAGGCTGGTATCTGCCACAGGCTGGGGCTGAAGTGTCTTTCAGATGTGGGGCTGTGAGCCAGAATTCACTTTTTTTCCCCCTATTTTGTTTAACAGGTTCTCATCTGGAAGCATCATCACATCTGGCTAATGATCTCAACCTGCTTTTCCACACTGTGTCACCTGTAGGGAGGTGACAGTGGAGAAACTACATTTATGTGATAAGTTAAGTGCAAGAAAAAACCCACATGGCCAGTTTGCTCAACTGACTTGGAGAGCTCTCTCTGGTAAGAGCTCTCTCTTCCAGGTAAGAACAGCAGTAGCACGTGCTGCCCTAAGAAAACTGCTGATGCTCTTTAGTGTTCCTGAGCCACCCTGAAATGGCACACAGGGGGCTTCTAAATAAGCACTCCTGCAGCATTACTCCTATCTGCAAGCTCATTCCTCCTCCAGCACTTCCTGTTAGCTGTGAGGTGACTGGAGGAACAAATGGCAAATATCTAGAGTGAATGGGATATTCCTTCCCTGAAGAGAGACATTTTAAGTGTTAACTAATAATTTTAAAATACTTTGGTGAAAATATCCGACATGTTTAGTTTTATTTTCACTGATCCATTTGGAATAATTCAATCCATAAGTCTTTTTCAGAAAGCTAATTATTGTCACAGCCTCACAGCACCAATTTATTATCCAGAGTAATAACCTTGGCCAAAATGCCTATTTCAGCTCTTGAATAAGGGCTTGGTTCACATGTCCAATGCCCTGTGTAAGAGAATTAGCAGAAACTCATCTCAATGTGGCTTCAAAAGAGGAAACTAAGCAGACAGCCTTGTTAATTTAGCATATAGACTTGGAATAAAGCACAGCATCCATCATCTCTTGAAATTCAATTAAAAATTGGTCTTGCGTCCAAGGAGAAGGAGCCAATTTTCTGCTGGAAGCAGAGCCTTGGAAGATCACTAAAACCCTTAATGGTTCTTTCATTGTGGGAGCCAACATGAAAGGAAACCAGTTTGGGAGTTCAGATTACCCCTCCCATTAAGAGCCAGAGCCTGTACAGGCGGGCTCCTGGCTGCTGGTGATGCTCCCTGCCTGCGTAGATACAGAGCTCTGGCTCCTGCTCTTCCTCCAGGCCCTCCTGCTGCCATGGTTGAGGCCACACTGCCCGGCTCCATGCACCACACTGCAGCCCGTGTCCTCCTGCTGCCACGGAGGTAAAAAGATGCTCGCAAACATGTGCTGAGATTTAATATGTTGGGAAAGGGAAGCCTGAAAAATATGTTAACAAGATTTTCGGCATTAAACACAATTTTGTTTCAGATTTCAGCTGTTAAACATCTTAATTTGTTTTGCTTTTTACTCCAGTACCATAATGCTAATAAACTCTGACAGTCTGTGACTCCGCCATGAAGGAGGTTTCTCAAAGCAATCTCTTTACTTGAAATCTGATTTACAAAGCCTCAGTCCCTCAGCTAGGTGGCAGTGGTTGCATCAGAGTGCTGGTCATGGCTCGACATTGGAGCACACGTTGAGCGTCTTTGGGGAGGGATAGGTTTTACCTGTGTGCTTGTGTTCTTCTAGAGGATTTGCTGAGATTAACTCATTTTCTTAACCATACGGTCTCCTCCTGTGTCAGTAAACCCCTTCTAGTAACTGCTGTCATGCTGTCTTTGCCACACTCCAAAAGAAATAGTGGATATTCCTCCGGAACATGCATAGAACTCTCGGTGCACAGTATAGGTAGCATCCGCGCATTTTATTTGTAGGTTATATCATGCTTTTTATGATATTCACCTGTTTTTTGTTAATTCAGAAAGCTTCTGGACCGCCATGTTCTCATCCAAACCCTGCCTTAGTTTGGCTTCTCCTTGCTACAGATAGGTCAGGCTGCTTGCTGGCCAATGCTGAGACACCAGGGCCATCTGCTCCAGCTGTGGGCCAGCCCCAGCCTCATGTGGTTATCATCTTCCTGGGAAAGCAGGGGTTTGTCCTGTGAGAAGTGCACGTGAATGGCATTTCACAGGATGGCTGAGGTAGAAAGGGACCTTTGGGTCTACCTGGCCCAACTCCTGTTCCAGCAGGGACACCCAGGGCAGGGTGCCCAGGCCTATATCCAGGTGGCTGTAAGAGATCTCCATGGAGGGAGATATTATATCAGAAAACCCTGCAAAGCAAGTATCAACAATAATAAACAAACACAAACTTCTGCTCTCTAAGGTGTTCACCCAGACTGCTGCCTGCTTTTGACTCCATGCTGAAGAGGCTGTGTGCTCAGGTAGTGCGGTACTCAACATCGTTCGGAACCTTGTCCAAATTGTGTTGGCTTACTGCAGTGCAAAGGAAACAATTGATACTGTATTTAGGCTGCAGCTCACTGTCAAAATGGGGACATCTTCTGTTAAAACTGCAAACCAGTGGTAGGATGTTGTAGGATTTAATTTCTTTCCATGATGAAAGGTGTGAGGGCAGACAGTGGAGAAATGCATCTTACCACGTTGGCCTTGCTAGCCACAGGGATCTAATAAAGATTATCAGTGCAGCATGCAGGCAGCTTTGCTGTACTGGGGTTGCTTCAGTTATTGATGTGGTCCTGCAGGAGTTCTCACTGCAGGCAGTGGCTGCTTGCAGCTCTTCAAAGCCCATTGGGCAGATGCCATGCTTTTTGATAGCCCCTTTTCCTAACTGGGGCTAGACAGCAATAAGGTGAAAAATGCTGCATTGATAAATTAAGAAGAATTTCTGCCCTAATAGCAGAATGCCTGGCATCTGAGGGGAGGCTGGTGACTGGCCCAGGCCTACTCCCCCCCTGCACCTCCCACCTCCATCAGCACAGCATCCCCAGCACTCCGCCTTTGTCTCACCAAGCATCCATCAGGAGTTCATCAACCACAGAGATGATGCAAGTCCTGCAAGTGGAACTACATGCGCCCTAAGGAGTACTTCCAAGTATATATTCTATGATGTCTCACATTCGCACAAATATACAGCCTTTAGGCAATTAATGATGCTGTGAGACAGCAGCCATGCCCTGTTGAGCATGACATCCCATCCTCAGGTGCTGCGTACACACAAGTAATTGTATTCTGTTGCAAAAGTCTTCTCCCCACAGAAACACTCGTGCTCTCTCAGATAGAGTTAATACAGAAAATCTTCTCATTTGCAGAGAATACGGATCTTCATAGTTTACATCATCAAACCTCTAGAGGATTGGAAGGCGGCTCATTTCTGGTGATTCTGAAGCTGCCACACAGTTCCCAGAGAGGTGGGTGGCACATCTCTGTCCCCATGCTTGTCACTGGAGCTGTGTGTTATCCCTAATCAGAAGTGACAGAGAAAAGGAATTCTTTTTCAAATCTTATTTTCTGCTTTCTGTTGATAAACCCCATTCTTTAAGGAAAGATTGGCATTTCTATTATTTTTTCTTTAATTTCTACAGACATGCAACCAGCTCCAGCATGCTTTAAGCAGCAGGTGACTGGCTTAGAACACATAGGTCTGCAAACCGTGGATGCAGCATTAGGTAGGAGAATCTGCAGTGCCTCATATGCAGTGAAACAGATGGGCTCTACGGATGAGTTAGCAGTGACTCATCACATTGCTTACAATAATGCATTATTTTCACCCGAAATGGTCTAAAATCCTATATGCTTTGGAGAGGAGAGCTCCAGTTTGGGGAGGAGGGTTCCAATGGCTCCTCCAGCAGAGCGCAGTGGCTTTGGAGCAGAGCACTGGGGCAAGCATCCAGCCTCCTTGCTTCATTCATGTTATGTGTTATGAAACAAATGACCAAGAAAAGTGAAAATCCTCAGCACGCAGCCCCACAGCACGCTGTGAGGACAGTCACAGCCCAGCCTGTGCCTCCTATCTCTGCTTTGGGCTCTTACTGCTCTCAAAACTTGAGTGGTTTCCAGTTTAGTCATTTCCCCTTATCAGGAAATTCAGATGAAATTACATTCCTACCGGAGGCTTTTAGTGGTGTAGTGGAGCCCTGTTTGGCCTTAAAGGAGATGCATTTTTCTGGCACCTGCTTTCCAGCTAGGGGGGTGACCTGATTGGTCCCAGTGCCTACAGCCCTTCCGACCCTCACTGCGGATGTGTCCCTGAGATGGAGCTGTTGTCACTCCATGTTGCTGCCACCCAGCCCCCAAGGAGGGCAGAGAAGAGTGATTGACCTCCCTGAAGTTCACTGAGCACCACCTCTAACCACTGCCTGCTGTCAGGAAGGGAACCATCTGACCACGTCTCACTTCGCTAAATCAGGAGGCCAGAGCTGCACCTATAGCTGATTTGTCACAGAGCTGAAAGCAGGCAGCAGCCACTATCCCCTGTGAACAGTCACCAAAGCTGTGTCCAGCAGCCCTGGTGCCAGCCCCCACCTCAGGGCACCCGGTGCACCCTGGCAGCCCACAGCCCCCTCCCACCGCCTGGCCCTCAGCTATGCAGAAATGGTGCAGCTCTGCGACCCAGCTCCATTAAGGCAGCCGGGATCCAGGCACCAGGATAAAAATCTACTTTTGGAAACAATCAAATTGCCCATACTTCCCTGTGACTCATCTAACAGCTGTGATGCGTTTCTGGCACAAGACCAAACCCACCATCCACAGTGCCCAGATAAAAGGAAGAGAAAGGGGCTCAGAACTTGGTGTGAACCTTCTCCTGGTTACTGCTGAAGTAGCCACAGACTCATCGGGACCCAGGAATCAGCACAAGCACAGCCAAGCACAAACTCTTAGAAATAACCTAGAAACAGAATTACCCAAGCACAAGTTCAGTACTGCAAACCTAAAGTGTTTTATTGAGCCACTGTCTGAACCACAGCCCCCTACCATCAGTGAAAAGGCTTCAGAGGACTTTGGGTTCAACTCACAGCCCAACAGCCACAGGAAGCCATCTGTGCTTGCTATTTCCTTCATCAGGCACACGTGCCCTTGTACATACCCAGCCACAGCTTGCAGCGGCAGCCCTGGAGCTGTGTCCCTACCCCTGTGTGCCTCCTTTCCTGTCCCACTCCACTTCTGTGGGGCTCAGCCTACACCAACCACATGGCTTTTTATCCATAGAATCATAGAATGGCCTGGGTTGAAAAGGACCACAATGATCATTGAGTTTCAACCCCCCTGCTATGTGCAGGGTCGCCAACCACCAGACCAGGCTGCCCAGAGCCACATCCAGCCTGGTTTTGAATGCCTCCAGGGATGGGGCATCCACAGCCTCCTTGGGCAACCTGTTCCAGTGCGTCACCACCCTCTGTGTGAAAAACTCCCTCCTAATATCTAACCTAAACTTCCCCTGTCTCAGTTTAAAACCATTCCCCCTTGTCCTATCACTACCCACCCTTGTAAACAGTCGTTCTCCTTCCTGTTTATATGCTCTCTTCAGTCCCATTTTACAAATACACCACACGCGG
>PPHD01028994.1:0-10727 GCA_002909625.1 Bambusicola thoracicus
AGTAGTTGTCACGTGTATTTATTTATTTATTTATCTATTGCTTTAAATCAGCAGGAGAAATATTGTCCAAACAAAACATAGTGCAGCATGTGTTTTCTCTTTTTGAGAAAAGACTGCAGAACCAACAAGAGACGCAAGTAATGAAGATACTGGGATGAGTTTGTTATATCCAAATAACATAGTCAGACTTCAACTCTCCACTGGAATTTTTCCATTCACCACCATCCATATAAAACCATCACATTGCTTAGCACAATTAGGCTTGAATGTTTAAACAGTCTGGATTGAAATAGCATTAATTAGCTCTGTCATGCTATTACTCATTGTCCATAAGCTCTCTGTTACCATTCAGATCATGCCTGAATTCACTGGCAGAGCAAAATCTGAAAAACAAATCAAAGTATACTTTATGGTGCTGTTTTATTTTTAGCCTGTTTGTTTTTCTGAGGGAAGGCATAGAGCAATTGATAAGATTTTAAAATATGAAATAGGATAGGAAAAGAGGAAGATAGAGCTGATTTATTATGATTAATAATAATAATTTTTATTTTTCCCCCTTAAGTAGTCTGGTATTAAAATTTCTACATAGAATTCCTAGGTGCGCAGAGTTGGATATTGCCTCATACAGAGATCCCATTCCAGCAATTTATAAGCATGAGATATGCTTTTCCTCCCTACAAATGTTTTACTTTTCCTTGCTTTTATATTGTTTCATTTCTTTTTAGCTCATTTAAAATAAGCATATAAACTCAAGAAATACAATAGCTTAAATTTGGATTTAATTAGTTCATTTGGAGCCATAGGAAGTCAAGCACAGAGAAGTTAAGTACACCACGCTTATTGTGATTTGAGTTAGTTTAAAAAACAGCTCAACAGAAATGCCCACATTTATGTTCATTTACATAAGCAAGTGCCTGTTTGTGTATAGTATGCATTTTTTATTTAAATGAGAAGTCGTTTTCTGGTTATAAAAATCAGACATTATTAGTTCCCTAAAGTCACCGATTAGCAATAACTCTGCATATTCTGTGTTGTGCTTGGATGGTGCACCAGCTTGCTCCTTGGGTGTGAGCAATTACTGTCAGGAGGCATAAATCTGCTTCATAAAGCAACTGTTGGAGCTCCAGATTCTTAATGCGGCCCTCTTAGCATAATAGTTTTTTAACATAACACTTAAAGAATTACCCATGTGGATCAAAAAGAAGTCTTCAGTGAAAAAAATTGTTCTGTCTTCCAGAGAACTCTCTGGCTTTGAACTGCTTATGCATAACAACTGCTGTTTCATTCAATACTAAAACTTGTACTGATCTCATATAAGAACTTTATTTAAAGTCAGTGAGAACATAGGAAAGAATGAATGTCTGCAGTTCACCAGTTTGCCTTCTCCACTCATGCAAAATTTATGTATTTGTACACATAGGTATATACATATCTGTATGTTAAAAAAATCAGTGGAAATGTATATTAGCAACAGTAACTATTCCTCTATGACATGAGACTTCTGAATTTGTTGGGAAAGCTTTCTTCTGCAAAACATATTTATACGATTAAATAATGCATTGAAAGGTAATCCTTTATTTTTTCACTCTGAACAGAAATACAAAGAAATACACTTGCATAAAGTAGGTACTATTTGAGAAACTTCTTCAGTCTCTATGTAGCTGATACAGTGAAGGCAAGTGGTATGTTTACTGCTCCAATTTCTTGTAAAGACTATATGACGTGAAGGTTCTTAGATAATAACCACTACTGAATCTTTTGGAAATTTCATGTTGGTTGGATGACATGATCCTCATACTGTGGTCCCAGATTGGTTTTTGACATGCTAATAAACTTAGCAAGCACCATGGTCCTTCCCTAACTACAGATGAGAAGTATTGGCAATTTTGGCATATTGGCAAATGAGAAATATTGGAAATTCTTAGTAGCTGGTAGAATTAGTGCTTGAAGACTTCACAACTAATGCAATCTTTAAACAGCATTTGTACTGTTGTACTACATCCAGGATTAATCTATTCTTAGCAGTTATCAAACCTTTTAAGAAATTGTAACTTAGTCAAGAGCATTAGATGTATATCTAATCAGAACTTTCGGACTGTAAAACTCTCATGCAATGCACACAGACTTCCTTGATACAACATTGTAATAAAGCTAACTAGTAATATTTCATCCTATTAAGCATACAGTACTTTAAATGTGCTCAAATATTTGGGTGCTCTTAGCTGCGTCTGGAAATATAAATTAAAAAAAAAAAAAAACAGCCTAAACCACATCCTGGATGCAAACCATATTGCCACTATAAGAAATTTCGAGCCAGAAAAGTTACTCACAACCATCAAGGGCTGCATGGATATTTTGTTAAAATTTCCTTTCAATACTATCGACACCCAAATAAGTCTCAGTAAATATGGCTTAGTGAATAATTTCTATTGGCACCACTGGTATGTCTTAGGAGAGAGAGTGAGTCATCTACTATATAACTGCTAGGAAGGATACTATTTGTCACACTGATTTGTGTTGTCTGCATAGCAGGAGATGTGAAGGCAGCTTGCCTGAGATTTTGATGCTTTCACTGGTTCTGATTTGGCCAAACTGAGTTCTGTTGAAGCCAATGGAAATACTTCACTCATCTCGAGTAAACTTATGCTTGTGTAAGCTTTCACAAAATAGCTGTTTTCCTTCTGTGTCTGATTCATTCAGAAAGCCCAGCAGATACTGCAAAACCCCTATCATTTACTTTAATCTATGGAAGAAACCCTCTGTTATTTCAAACACGTACAAAATCTGTAATTAATATCTGGATAACATAATATCAATACATCAGAAGGCTCAGAAGGCTTTTGAAAATCTAGGTCAGAACAAGATTTGAAAATTATAAATCTGTGTTAAGAAATCACGAATGTGTATTTCTCCTTACCTTCAGCTTTTGCACCTGCTGGCTTGGTATGGTTAAGTTATTGTAGGCTGGCATATAAATCCACAGCTTTGTCTCACCAGGAGCAATTTATTTATTTATTATTTCTAGTATGTTTTTAAATTAGAATTTTGAACTCTGATTTTAAAGGTTTTCTTTTTTTCTGTTTGTGTTTTTAAAATCTAAGTCTAGTACAAGAAAAAATGTTTACTTTAGTGAGTCGCAACCTGTTTAATCCCGAAGACCTCAGTGATGAAATATAGAATCGTAACATCACAGAATTTTCAGTTGGAAAACAACCTATAAAGGCCATCTATTCCAACCCCCTTGCAATGAGGAAGGACACCTACAGCTAGATCAGGTGCTCAGAGCTCCCTCCATCCTGATGTTGAATGTCTCCAGGGATGGAGATATAGGATAGGATGTGATATACAAGTACAGTGGATGAGCAGCCACTTTTTCTACTGCTGAATGTCAATAAGATGGAGACCTTTGTATGTTAAGGTCTTAGCATTAGCTAAAGAAAATTTCCTTTAAAGTAACACTCGATTTAGAGTAGTATAAACAATAAGGCTGCCAATTCGTTGCTCTAGACTGCTGTCAGGAATCTAAGTGAACTTGGTACTTGATTTTGACATACATGTTTATTTTACACCACAAGGTTTGCTTTTTCCAATCATACTTCTCCGCGGGGTTTATTTAGTTTTGCCAATACTAACAAAACTATTTGTGTGGTACCTGCTGGATTATTACCAAAGACATCTAGCAAGTCACTCTACACCCTCTTCTTAACATACTTTTTAACTCAACTACATAAACAGTTAACTTATTCCTAAAGTAACTGCCTTCCAAATCCCAAGTCACTTGATTATTCTCTGATTATTTGTTTCCTTGATGTCACTTGTTGAATTTTGTTTTCTCAACATTATTATAGTGCAGTGCTCTTACTGTCAGAACATACCTTTTGTGGTTTTTGTACTGCAGTCATTCCATGTTTGTATGAGCCTCTCATCCTTGCTGTGTTGCTTTCCTTGTTAAAATTTTGCTTGAATCCAGGGCAATTTCTTAAACATTCCATTAGTTGTCTTAATTTTTTTTTTCAGCACTAAGCTTAATATTTCTTAGGATTCCTAAGATGGACAAATGGAATGTTTGCCTTCATACACTAGAAAGACTAACTCAGTGCTTAGCAATTGAGAAAATCAATTTTTGTGCATACTTTCTCTATTTTAGGATATTCTAAATTTATCAGATCTCTAAAGTAAAATCTCATTTGCCCCTTATGTGCTTAAGAGTTCATACTGTCTCTGTTTGGGACGTGGTTTAGTAGGAATGGTAGCTTTGGGTTGGACTAGAAGTTCTTAGTGATCTTTACCAACCTTAATGATTCTATGACTCTGCATCTTCTGCTGGCTACCAGTGATCAGAGCTGGGAATTCCCATAGATTTTTGTGTATTTTAGCATTTTTCTGTCATGACTGTTATTATGTGTTGTGTTTTCCAGGGATGAATTTCACATGGGGATACTGAATGAACATTTTCTGCCAAATTTTGAGAATGTTTGGCAAAATGATAGTATTATTTGGAAAACAAACAAACAAAAAAACCTTCTGTCATTTTAAGTCTGCCAATGGAAACAGGAGCATTTATTGTTTTAAGAAGTGTATTCTAGTTATTTAGGAGTGGGTTTGTAGTTACCAGTTGTATAAAAGCTGTCATTCTTAATGTCAGGCAAGGAAGTGTTCTTTCTAGAAGAAAATGTGAACATATTAGCTGAAGGTATCCCCTGCTCTTCAAGATGATGATGATTATTATTATTATTACTATTATTGTCCCCTTTTGGAAGGGATCAGAGAGAAAGTAGAGTACAAATATTTTTTGTTTTCTGTTGAGGTGACCGTTTACCAGGAAAATGAAATAGATGAGGAAAAGTATAACTATCAATCACCAGACTTATAGATAGTTTTCTAAATCTTCAGCACTGGTGTTTCTGCATCATCTGTCTAGAGGACAAGTATAGTCCATAATATCATTTCAGCTGGTTTGTGAGCTACGTGATGCCAAACTCTTGGTAAAATTCACTTGAGTAGGTATAACTTCAGTGTCCCTTTAAATGGATTAGGAGTCTTCTATTCAACTATGAAGGCATTATTATCATAGAATCATAGAATTGCTCAGGTTGGAAAAGACCTTAAAGATCATCAAGTCCAACCACAAACTAACCATACTACCCTAACTAACGACCCTCCGCTAAATCACGTCCCTCAGCACCACATCCAAATGGTTTATAAACACATTCAGGGATGGTGACTCAACCACCTCCCTGGGGAGACTATTCCAGTGCTTAACAACCCTTTCTGTAAAGAAGCTTTCATGATATCCAACCTAAACTTACCCTGGTGCAACTTGAGGCCGTTTCCCCTTGACCTGTCACTAGTGAGAAGAGACCTATCTTATATTTAAATTCAGGTTTGAGAATGAAAGAAGAACTTGTATTTTGAGGAACTAAGATCTTTAGTTATACACTAAGAGGATTTAATCAATAGCCTGCATAGATTCAGTTGTATCTTATTTGCTACAAGGGCAAGCTTTCATCTGTTTGTCCGTTTGCAGGGACAGATGCCAATGAGGAGTGTTATTCTCCTTTTCCCTGCAGTTTTAGTGAGAAAATATCGTAACTGGGATGAGCTCAGGTATCTCTAGCCTCTAGCCCTTAATGCTTGTGCTCTGCTATCCAGCTGAGTAGACACTCTTGCAGGCAAGGAACCAATATTTACAGCCAAACAAACTGGCCAGAATATTTTAATATTTAGCACTGAAAAGCTATTTCTAGTTCAGAGTGGGTCTCTAATTTAAAGGAGCCCTGCTGATTTTGATGAGATGAAGAAAACATTTAGAACCTGCTTTAATCTAGTTAGTCAGCCCACGTATCAATAAGAAAGTTCCAGCCAGGGCTGAGGATAATTAGGCCATGTATTTGTGTGGTGCTTTTTTTTCCGTTGATAATATCTGAGCTTGGTATCTTCAACTTGTTCTGTGCAAAGATGCATTTCCTGCAAGTCATGCTTCTGACTTGGTCTAGGCATAGCCTATGACTTTCATTTCTCAAGGGAAATGGGCATATTTTCTTGGCATAAATGGAAAAACTAACAACTGTGTCTACTTTTTGTCATCATCTTCATTTTACTGCTGCCATTAAGCAACATGTCACTATTTAGTCACAAATGTCTCTGAAAAGTGTAAACTGTTTATAAGTCAGCATACATCACACTGTGTGGAAAGCTCACACATGCCTTCGGAGTGTTTTTTTCCTCATGACTGTAGGGTAATTTCTGCGGGTGAGATTAGTCCCTGCTCCGTGTCTTTGCTTTCTCCGGTGTTTATTAATTGCTCCTTGTTAATAAATAAATCTTCATAGATTAGTTTCAGATACAGACAGTGAATGTTTCCTGTAACAAAAGCTACTACTTATGAACTTATGTGGCATTTCAAAAGAGAGAATTGTTATTTTGTCAGTTTTATTTGATTGAAACTGGTGTGAACGTGTATGTTTTATGCTAAGAAGAAAAAGGCAACGAGAGTTGGCTTGGTCTTGTAACAATCTTATACGTGGATAAGTTTTCAAAAACTAATGAAAACTTGATCCTTTTTAATTAAGCTGCACCTTAACAAATGGCTAGGAATAAGTTGATTAAAATGAAGAAAGGACTATTATGGAATTTTCCCTGAAATTAAGTCTCATGATATACTCGAGGCAAATCATTATGTGTCACATTCACAATTTATACCAGCTGCCTTAGAGTGTGCTGCATTAGAGTAATGCCACTGAGAATTTTCCACTTAGCAAAAGTCAAATGAGTAACAAGCTTTTAATCCGTGTTAATCTAAAACATGAAGAATCAAAAATAAAAATGAGGTTTTTGCTTACAATACATTTGATTGTATTAGTGACCCATATAGCCTAGAATCCCTATATTTTCAGACATCTCAGGTAATTTATAATTGATTACTTTTCTGGTGGGAAATTCAAGTCTGGCTTTATGCTTAGGTTATCTAATTAGAACGAAACCATTAGTCCTGTTAGGAAAGAATTACAAAACCCATCTTATAAACACCAAGACTGAAAAATAATTCTAATACTGATGTATTCATTAGTCCTTAAGATAGATATTGCATGGTCTTGAATAAATTTGTGCTTTATAAAGGAGGTAGGCTTTGTATTTATGCAATGCTAATAGTAAGCTGTTTTACTGTAAAATGTAAATGGATTCAGAAGTTTTTGTTGTATTGTTGTCTCTGGTAATGATTTATTGTTTGTTCATGGGAGCAGTGAAAGACTTCTTAAATGGAAAGCTTCTCTTTAACATTTCTAGATGAAGGAGGGTGATTCTTATCTAGTATTTCTTATACTTCAGTGATTTCAGTGCTGTTACTGTGTTTTTATGTTACTGTTTCTTTTCTGTAAGGAAAGTGAGGTCTTAAAGTTTGAATAGTTAGCACTGCTTGAACATTATTCTAATGTTTTTACTTGATTAATTACATTTTACTAAGAGCCGCAGTGAAAGCATGAGTTGATAGTAAGTCTGCTATATTACGTGACTGCATCCAGCTTTAAAGACACATTTGAAATAACTTTTCCAACTTGCAAATTTCGTAGCAGTCAAACTATGTTAAACTGGTTGAATAAACCTGCAAATGTCATTAAGTAATTAATAAAAATTCCTCAAAGGGAAATGATTTGCAGTGGATGAAATCTCAGAAAACAGTGTACTCAGGGAAGCTACTGAAGTTTCTCTGCAACTCTGATACTACAAATCCATGAGTATGTAATCAGTTTTTCATCAATGTTCTTCCCCACTGAAGGATTTATGATGCAATTTGAAGTAATGGGCAAGAATTCATATTAAAACAAGATGAGACAATTGGAAGTGCAGACAGTGCCTCAATGCTTCTCATGAAAATTCCAATTGCCTGTAAGTGGACTGAGGACTTTCAGACATTGTAGGAGGCAAAGGAGGAGAATTATAACCTTGTATTAGAAATATCTTGCTTTCAGTTTTGCCTGTATAAAAGTTCACTGGTCACATGATAACCAAGAAATCATTAAAACTGTGACAATGAGCAAAAATCATATTAAAATACACGCTAACTTACTTTCTTCGAAGTGTGTGGAATATGAAATGGAATAGGTGAAGTGTGACAAACCTTGACCACAACTGTTTTTCTCTGTCTTAGATCTTGTTAATTCTCAACATCACAAATTGTACAGGGGCTATTAATTTGACTTTCAAACAACCTTTTGTATATCGAAAATGGTTTTAAAGTCTCTGTTAGATGCTGCATTACAACACCCTTAACCATTATTTTTTTTTTCCAAATACATTTTTGAATGTCTCTTCTTAGGTGGCATGCTTATTTAAGTTCACAAGAAAAATGTGTAATTTGAGCTTGGAAATATATGCATGGAAAACGAAGTTGCTCTGAAAGTCATGCCACCTGTTTATTTCCCTGGGAACTACAACAGAGATGAAGAGCACAATAAAGCTGTCTGGTAGAGCAAATTCTCAGCTACAAGAAAAGGCTATTTTTTGACATAGTAACCACCATTAGCTGTGCATTTTCACCAGCTATGAACAAGATCCTTCATACCGGGCTCATAAAAATCCGCACCAGCAGACGTGATCCGCTGTCACTGTGACCACTGCTGAAATGCACCACCCACTGCCTCATGATATTCACATCCACTGTTTTGTCTCCAGAAATGAAAAAATGTTGATGAATGTCAAAGAGTGCAGTTTTTTCTGCATGGAGGAATTTGATGACACACCTTTGCTTCATCTGCACTGCCATGTCAGACTGCCCCTCTGCTGCCATCTTTCACACAGCAACAATGTGTGATGGAATATCGGTGGGAAGGTTCAGACTCTACTACCATACCACCAAAATCTACATCGGACATCATGAGTCAAGGTAATACAATAGGAGGCATTACTTTTGGAGCAGCCCTCTTAATTCTTTATGTATTATGATGTCAATTTGATGAAAGATGAGGATTTAACGTAAGAGTTTTAAAGTATTTTATAGGAACAGTGATTTAAAAGGGATGATTTGGTGTTGAAGATAAGAATCTCAGAATACAGCCCACACTCTTTGAAGTGTAGTAGAATAAGTATAGAGACAGGGAAAGCCAAATGTGGGATTTTTGTTTCATGGTAAATATTAAGATGTCCTAATTGTCTTCTGCCATGAGCTGGGTTGCAATGTTGAAGTCTTGACATTTTTAATTGTGTTTGTAGAATATATTTATTTCCAAATTGTAATGTTATTGATTATATATTCTTCATAAAGCAATTAGATTTTTAGAAAGTGATTGACTTGGCAAATAACATTGAGCTAACATCATGCCTTAGAAGCTCTGCACTGTTACATCTGGATTTCAAGTCGTGCTTGAGGAGGATGGAGGACTTCAGCCATGCTTGCTGTCCCAGTATTCATCTCTTACACACCTTACAGAATATAAAATGGCATTAGGTGCATTTTATTAGACAGCTAAATGCTATCCTTATAATGCATAACAGTTATATTTTGTATAAAGAATAATTTTTTAAATTATAGAATTAAGTCCATAAAGAACTTACTAAAGTACTGCATTTGATTATTTAATTCACAATTGGTTTGGCTTTGAACAATTTGTTGTAGGAGTCTTTTAGAAATCTTTGCTAGCCATTTGTAGTGCCTTAGATACTACAGATAACAGACAGTAGGAGACAGTAGGTAGCTTAAATTTCTGGCAATGTTAAGACAAGTAGTAATTTGAGAAAGGAAGTTCAGTCACAGCAAAACAAGTGAGGCTCCTACTTAACTGTTCTCCAACGCCATTTTTAGTCCTGTACAAGTGAGACTATCTGATGAGCATGAATGCAAGGCATACATTTGGAGATTTTTTTTTCCACCTAGGAAAGTGATGATGCTTATAAAAAAAACAAATGCTAGAAATGAAAATTAGGAAAATATTCAAAAAGTGGTATCTGGAAAAGATCTAATAGAGCACTCTGGTCCTGTGAAAATCAAGTAAGATAATTGAATTTGTATATTTGACTGATTTACGTCAGCATGCAGTTGAATTGACAGGGGAACGATCGTATAAGCACATCATGGAATGCCAGTTGCATGCACTTTGCCTTGGTAATGATTAAGGTACAGAATTGGACCTACTGGCTCTTAGCATATGGCACTAGCAATGTGAAAATAGAGAGGTGGATTACGTTAGTCAAAAACATCTAAGGGAACCAAGGAGCAGTTTAATTGTGCACAAGAGTGACAGAACACCAGAGATATGTGAGTAACAACTATCTCAGAAGAGCTTCAAACATAAGCTGAGATTTCAGAGAAATATTTTCTATTGCCTAGTGTTGTAAGAAAAATGGGGAGAACTTAGCAAGAGTGCAAGTAGTACAGCCTAAGAGATTCTACAGTGCCTTTGAAAATAGAGAATCATTTTGCTAGATTCCAAGGAAGCCACTTGATGCAACATCTTCATCTTTCTGGAAGAGAACCTCACTTTTCTTACTCCAGCAGCCTGTCACTGCACCCAGGAGAGATGGCAGCCGTGTCCTGATGCTCACGCATGTGGAGTCACGTCACAAACCCCTTTCAGAGTCTCCTGAGGTTTTCTTTCAGCAATGAACTGTTACAAACACAGTTCTTACATCCTCTCCCAGTGGTCCTGTGTCAAGTAGTTCAGTCTGGGACCAGTCCTTCTGTCCTTTTTTTTGGGTGACTCAGATGAGATATAGACAGAACCTTGGAAAGA
>PPHD01028996.1:0-10727 GCA_002909625.1 Bambusicola thoracicus
AAGGGCTGGTGATTTGGGGATTCTTCTGAATTCTAATAGTGATTTTACAATTACAGCCATGATGTGTTTGAGGCAAGGTTTGTAAATGTGCTGCCTGTTTTTTAGTTAACCAATGCAGTTAGAAAAAACTACTCAGTTTTCTAGATTCAAGAGATCGTTCAACAAAATCTTGCCTTTTCCTTTTCTTTCCTTTTCTTTCCTTTTCTTTCCTTTTCTTTCCTTTTCTTTCCTTTTCTTTCCTTCTTTTTCTTTTGTAGATAAATTTCCCACTCTGATTAAAAAGGAGAGGCAGAAGTGCTCCGTTGAAATTACAATACTAAGGCTGTATCAGATCCTGGTATTACAGCCATGTCTTCACAAACATACCTAGTGTCTGTCACAGGATTGCCTTTTTATGTTATTTCTTCTATCTATAACAAGTATTTTAATTTGTCATCTGTCAGTGAGATTTGTATTATAGTAGGCAAAAAAAAAATAAAAAAAAAATCTGGAAATGATTGTCACAGAGTTTCAGGATGGCCATAAGGTTAAGCTTCTGCACCATTATCCTGTAGAACAAAAGGCAGATTAAAAACAACAACAACAACAAAAAGTGTTCCTCAAATGGGGAACTACCTTATTTTTCTGCAGCATCCAATACGGTTAGTAGGTAACACAACCACTAGGAACTCTTTTCATAGTTTTGGGAACAAACTCATTTCCCATTACATAGCATTAAAAAGATACTTTGGATATGCTGCCTGTGGGTGTTTGTGGAAAAGGAGCTGTCTAGAGCCACCCTGACACTTGGAGGTGTCTAAGCAGTGGTGTGTGACTGATGGAACTGAAATACGAATATATCAGAATGGTAAATTGCTCAAAGACAAGAGTATTACCCATTTCACAATTCCCCACAGTCTGCTGCTAAAGGGAGAAGGCTCCACTCCCTCCAGGAACTTCCAACCAAGCTTTGCTAGGGAGCCTATTCAGTATAGTGCCGGGTTAGGTGATGCTATAAGGAATTTCATTCTGTGTTTTGGTGTGAGATATTTAATGCTGCAAAACTTTTTCACACTAAATAAATCTCACTATTTCCCCCTGCTCCCTTTTAATTTATATAGGTGAACTAAAAGCAATCCCTGTCTGGGAGAAGCTGAAGAACAGTCACAAAAAATGATGTTCCCAAACCAAAGGGAACTTGGGAAAATTAGGGCAATATTGCTGATGCAAGATATTTACTTTCTAAGTATGTAATTTTTCCTCAAGCCTTCACAGTGACAAAAGCTAATCAAGATGTGCATAACCAAATACTTTGAATGAGTCATCAAATGCCATGAAATGTCACAAGAAATTGTTAATAGGGCACTCACTGAAAACATTCTGCCTGATGAGTTCCACTGCTAGGCAAGTCGTTAGACAGAAACATGACCTGGAGTTATGGAAAACATAATTCCACCCAGTGAGAAATTAGCTTTCCCTCTTCTAAATCTACTGAAATGTGGCTGACTACCCAGAAGACTTCTTTCAAAGAGACTGATTCTTTCACTCTGCATCACTAACTATCTCAGAAGGTTGGAGAAAGATCCCAGAATGGACCCTCATAAACTAATTTGATTTTAGGGACAAGTTGACTGCTAATGCTTTTGTGATGATGTAAGTTTAATGTCTCATACTCAGGATACAGACAGATAAGATGCTGAAAAGTGAAACAAGGATCACTTCCTAGCAAACTGCATAGAAAAGCATTACCACAGTGACTTACAAAGAGCTACGTGTAGTTACTCACAGTAATACTAAAATTGTGTCATATCTGGAGAAAAATGCAGAGAATCTATCTCTTGCGAGATAAAGGACTGGCAGAGGTTATAGGATCTCCTAGAGGCCCCAGTAAGGAAGGCTGAGCAGGTATCTACATCAGTATGCTGATAGGCTGAGCAGTAAGGAAGATGGCTTTGAAGGCTGGCTCTTATCTTGGGAGTTGTTTGCACTGCTGGTGTTTGATTTTGTAAATGTAACTGAGCCAGAAGGCTAAGTCTAAGGAGCACTGAGGAAGAAGCCAGAAGGGAGGAAATATGATCATGACCTGTTGGCCCAGTATATTTAAAAATATCATCTTACGTGTCTTTATTAGTCAAATTCCTCATCCTGTTTTTGGCCATTTGTGTTCCTGCAGTACAAGTACGAAAGACTTCAGTGCTTGTGCAGCAGTGTTTTGGCTGTGCTTTTCACTATTGTAAAGCTTTTCACAGTGCTACATCTCTAAAAGGCATAGCTCCATCAGTGCTGTGGTATAACACTACAGAAGGCTGTGACAGGAAGATGGAAAGCAGCAGTTCTTTTTTCATTCTCATCCTTTGACAGCTGCCTTGTACTGAGTAAATAAGAGTACCAGTGAGGAGTTTTCTAGATGAGTTCTGAGATGGCAGCTGTTAGTCCTGGTTAGGTATGCATTTCTGGAATGGTAGACCGGAAACTGAAGATTAATTAAAAAATAAAATAAAATGTTTTATTGTGGAACTCTGCATCACAGTCGCTTCTCCAACTTTTCCTGCGGCAGGAAGAGGATCAGTCAACAAGTGATACTGTGCTCAGAGAGATGGTGAGGATAAATTACACCTTTATAAGCTGGACGTGTTTACGAATGGGAAGGAACACCAATGTGGTCAAAGAAACTAAAAACAACCACCAAACCCTTCTGAAAGATGGGCCGTGAGCATCAGTTTTAAACACCGGTTTTAAACTAGGTCCCAGTAAAATGGCTCTGCCACCAAACATTTGTGGCCACGTTGCCAGATTTTCCTGTCTGAGTGTGCTGGTGGACATTTTGTAGGAGCTGGCTTAGCAACCTGCAACCTGTGTGCAGAGTAGTTGGGTTTCATGTTCTCTGCCTTGCCTCCTGCTTCAGCTGCTTCAGTGTTTAGAAAGGGCAGGTTAATGAGCTGTAAGGAGTAGGGATATTCAGACAAATTTTGAGAATAAGTTTTTATTCATTGAAGTGCTGAAGGTTGCTGAAAGGCTCCTTTGTTCTTTCTGTCCTCAAATCCAAGGTGAGAAAATCTATTGTTCTACACTGCCTTTAAAGCATAGCATATCTAAATGCCTTTCAGTTGAACATAATGAAAAACAGTTAACCAAAGGATTACATCTTTTCATCAACTTGAAATGAGTATTAGGCTTTACATTAAACCAGTTTTCCATCATTCGGAGTGTATATCAAAACAAACAAAAACCTAGTCCTGAAACAGTAAATTTCCCATTATGACCAGCTTAGCTACTTTCCTGAAGTTTGGAAATTCAAAGTGAAATGCATTCAACTACTTAAAGGGTTGGTTTTTTTTGATGGCTTTTTTTTTTCCTTCTTTCTTTTTCTTTGTAACACTCAAAAGTACATTAACTGCCATTATGAAATCCTAATAGGAAAACAAACTCTCACCTTTCTTTTCCTCTCTCCAGCCTCATCCTCAATTATTTTTTGCTTACTTCTATGAAGTGCTGAGGTTATTTTTAATTTTTCCCACCTCCTAGTGGGCCAAAGCCACAGAGAAATGAGAAAAATGATCCCAGAGCTCTTTATAAAATTATTCTCATTTTTTTTCCCAAGTTGGCTTCCCTTTAAGACCAGTCAAACTCAGAGGTGCTTTTGCGCCTCATGTACTGTTTAGATGGACCCAGTGTTTGTAGACCTGTGCACCTAAACCCTTTTTCCAAGTCCATTTTAATTTATTATTATTATTGTTTATTTGTTTGGGGAGGCAGGTGGTACACATTCACTTCTGGTAGCACTGCTCAAAGTTGAAGATGCCTTCTGAAAACTGAACATCACCGCAATGACCTTCACGTGTTTCCTCTGCTTACCCAATTTTTATCCTCGCTTCTGTGGAATTTTTTTTAACATTCCTTGCCTTTCTTGTGGTTGCTTCAGTCAACAATTTCTGATAATCTGTCTGAGCCTGCCTTTTTCTGCTGCTTCTTAATACTCTGTAGCTCACAGAGAAATCTGTAAACCTTTAGTGAATTTAAAAGCTTCAGAATTGGTGTAAACTATTTAGAAACTTAAAAAATTAAGAGTTTAGAGTCTGGAATAGTATGATGCGTTGAAGTCAGCATGTGCATGCTGGCAAGTTACAGGTTCTTGTTTCCGAGAAGCTGTTGCCTTTTAAGGGATTATTAGTAATGCAAATGATTGCACTTGCTACTCATTCTGTACAACTACGTGTTACTCTACTCTTCTTTGTGTGCTCTGCTAGTTTTTGTGCATCTTGTCTGCTTTCTCTCAATATTTAGTAAGCCATGCTCCATGCTCTGAAGGGAACTTCATTTGGGAGGGTTTAGCAATGTGTTTCTAGCTGATTGTTGCCAGGTTAAATGTGAGAGTTTGCACTTACCTCTAGCCTGTATCTAACTGTGTGGCTTGGCAATTTCTCAGTCTGCCTGTATCCAGGTAATTCAAGCATTTTTATTGTGTACTTACATCTTTAACCCTTTGGAAGGTGAGTTGGTATCTTGATTAACTGAGAGGATTATATATGATAGGAGTCCTGTGGATTTGACTTCCTGAAGGAAAAATCAATATACAAAAGTAGGTGAGTTCCCAATTGATAGGTCTGGTGTTGAATCCCAACAAATAATACTGAATTGAAAGTATTTGAGTTTGCAAACTGACTTGAGCAGTCCATCTGGTGCCAGTCCTATGTTGGCATGTAAGCATGTCTTCACCCTGCTGTCAGAACAAAGGAGTGAAGATGTTATAGAGAGGTTGGCAGAGTTGCATTTGCTTTTTGAGAGCTGAAAGTATTTCAAAGTGAGAGTCATTCATCAGAGTGTCCACAACAGTATTAGCATGCTATTAAAAAAAATAAGAAGTGGAAAGAGAGAGGGGCAGGTGCCTGAGTTCTGATTTCTACTCACATTTGCAGTTATCTCTGCTATTGGCGTATGCTTTCCTTTGCAATAAAAAAGTATGCCAGAATTAAATATGGTATTTCCTTATTTACCATAGCAATTTATAAGTCCTATCTTCAGCAAGATTATTTATAGGTGTGTTTTGTAACAGAGAGACTGTCTTCCTCTCTCTGTATAGTAACAAGAAAACAGCTAAATTCACAGTGGATTGCTGTCAGATTTCTAATCTATACTTATTTAAAGATCAGAAAGCATTTCAACTTACTCTCTAGCCGTGAATACTAGAACATTAATTTCAAGTTATGGTTTTAAGATAAATATTTACAGTTAAGTAATCTGATCGCTTTACACTGTGGAGAGGAACATGGTCACCCCTGCCTCTTAGTTTCTGTACTAGTGCCATCTGCTGACTAAATGTGAATATAGAGCCCTTCTGCAGCTAGAGGGATGCAGGATGAGTTTGGCTAATGACTCAGAATTTGAGGATCCGAAGAAATTCCTTTAACAAAATAGTACACTTTGATATTTTGTTTGAAAAATAGCATCCCCAAAGCCTTGCTGGCCTGGAAGCAGAGTTTAGAAGCAGTACAGTCTGGTGAGAGGTTATAGACCCTTTAACTATGTCTCCGTGTCTTTCCCCAGAGAAAATAAGAACCTGACTGGGCAAATAGCCTATGCTTCTCAAGTAATTAATCTCAGTGTCTTTCTAGGTCAGCTCCATAGAGAGGCAAAGAAAGTATTAAAGTGTGGAGGAGAAAGGGTGTTGGTCCTCTAGAGGTCCCATTCCCCCACCCACCCTACCCCCCTCCAGATAGTAGTAGCATGTGGACTGTGGAGGCATAAAATTAATGTACTGAATGAAGCACAAGGCGTTAACCAGAAGTTTGAATTTGGACTTTTGCGTGTCTGTTGCCTTACAGAAAATAGGAATTTCTTGACCGTCCAAGATTTGGAGTAAAGATGCCTGACAGAGTGGTACTGTGATGCAAAGGGTGTATCTAGTATCTGTGATATTTTTGATTTCAGCTGTGATATATTCATCCTGATAGCCTTTGGATACTAATTGGTGGAAATGCTACAAAAGTCCACAGCAAGTCCATTCCTTAACCTTTGCAGCATGGCCATGGCATGCCTGATCATAGAATCATAGAATGAATCATAGAATGGCCTGGGTTGAAAAGGACCACGATGATCATCGAGTTTCAACCCCCCTGCTACGTGCAGGGACACCATCCACTAGACCAGGTTGCCCAGAGCCTCATCTAGCCTAGCCCTGAATGCCTCCAGGGATGGGGCATCCACAACCTCCTTGGGCAACCTGTTTCTGTGTGTCACCACCCTCAGAGTGAAAAAACTTCCTCCGCATGTCTACCCTAAACCTCCCCTGCCTCAGCTTAAACCATTCCCCCTTGTTCTATCACTATTCACCCTTGTAAACAGCCATTCCCCTTCCTGTTTATATGCTCCCTTCAAGTATTGGAAGGCTACAATGAGGCCTCCCCAGAGCCTTCTCTTCTCCAAGCTAAACAAGCCCAGTTCCCTTAACCTTTCCTCATAGGAGAGGTGCTCCAGCCCACTGATCATCTTAGTGGCCCTCCTCG
Source organism: Bambusicola thoracicus (assembly GCA_002909625.1). Classification (NCBI taxonomy): domain Eukaryota; kingdom Metazoa; phylum Chordata; class Aves; order Galliformes; family Phasianidae; genus Bambusicola; species Bambusicola thoracicus. The sequence continues at coordinate 6,483 of PPHD01028996.1, forward strand.
GGACTCGTTCCAAGAGCTCTGCATCTTTATTGTACTGGGAGCCCCAGGCCTGGATGCAGTACTCCAGATGCGGCCTCACAAGAGCTGAGTAGAGGGGCACAATCACCTCCCTCTCCCTGCTGGCCACTGCTATTTTTAGTGCAGCCCAGAACTTTTCTTCACAATAATGTATTGACTGCACTGCTCAGCTTGGTTTCGTCTTCAAACTTGCTGAGTGTGATCACAAGTAACAATCCATTTGTGCCATATAGCTAACAAATTTCTAGAACATTGTGTGGAAATGATTATGCTTCTTTGGCACTGAGACTTTCATCTGTGGAAGAGCAAGCAAAATCTTCAACTTGCCTTTTGACAGGCTATTGTTTGAATGCCACTGGCAGAAAAGGAAACCAAAAAGTGCAAAAAACAGCTAACCTCCTAGGCATGGTTTACTATTTTCCATGGCTTTATCTGACTGGCAAGTACTGTAGATACAAACATGAAGGTATGACCCATTAGATGTTAACATCTTGTTGGGGTCAGGAAAAATGAGTTGTATTTTCAAAGCATCATCTGAGACCTGCTTTTTCACTATTTGTGACTAGGAAATTCGGTCTTCACTTTAGAAAAGTTTTGTATCGTGTTGAAGTCTGAAGTCTTAAAAATATCTTTATTCTTTACTAAAGATGACAATAGGGAACAAGTCTGTATGCTACAAACATGAACTGTTCTTATTTGGAAGATCTAATGAGCGGGAAATCTTTTTCATGGAGTTTGCTCATTGGCTTATAATGCATTTTCCATGACTTGTAGGTGACATGGGGACAGCAAGCCTACTGTGGATAATTTTATTTGAATGGTATGTATACTTCTTGCTTGCAAATATTTATTGGGAGGAGACAAAAGTGTTTAGAACTGAAAATATGTTTGTAGAGCTGAACTTCATATTTTGATCCAGTTCTGCAGCAAACTAGGAGACACAATAAAAGGATTTTGTGTGTTTGAATGATCATTCTCCTGGCAGTCATCATACACATAAGGAACAGATTTCCATCTTGTGCAGATGGAAGAACATGGCTTTTGCATCAGGTTTCCTCTTTCTGTACATCACTTCTGCTGCTGCCTAGAAATAGACAGAGCACAGAATTGTTGTTTACATTTAAAGTGCTAAGTTGTTTGTGAGGGCGAATGGACTGAGAATATACAGCAAGCTGTATTTGGCTACTGGCAGAAGCTAACTACGCATAACTTCTCTTCCTTTTTCCTGACTCCTTCCCACCTTTTTCTCTGCAGCATCTACAGTCCTTCAAATATTATGTCTTCTGGGTGACCATAAATGGATGCAGAGGATGCCCCTTCCATGTGCTTCTTTCAGTCCCTACATTCAGCTGCTTGCTTTCATTACACTTCCTTTTGATGTGGAAATGTGGGAAGGAGCTTGTGTCTGTCTCATGGTTCCACGGTTCCATTCTCATGGTTCCCACAGGAATCAACTGGTTAGCAAGAGTTCATAACAGGCTGCTGTCCCTACTGCACTGACTCACCCTTACTGACTATCAGTGGAGAGTTTCAATCACAGTCAGAGGACCCTAGGGAGCTGTTGCTATTTTCTAAATATTTACAGTACAATATAATTTAAATACATGACTGAATCAATATTTATGCAAAAACAAAATAACAATAACAACAAACAAACAAATCCAAACAAGAATAAGTGTTTTAACCCCATTCTTTTGAATGTATGTCCAAATCTGGTATTATTTTCCCTTTATCCATATATAACTGAAAAACTGCCAAGAGGAAAAACTCTGCAGGGAAGAATTAGAGACATTTTCTGCCTGGCTCTGAGCCGATGTGGGGAGCAGTCCTTTACGGTGAAAATTCTCAGGTTCAGTCCCATTGTCTTCATGTTTCAGGCCAAGGTGTGTGAACTCCCTTCTTTGCCAAATGCCTTAACTGTCAGTGCTGGACATGTTCCTTCTCTGTCTTACTAAGCATGGGCTGGCTCTCATGCCTTTTAAAGTGCTTTGATCCAAAACTCATTTAAAGCCAAAATACCTTTATTGTATGAAGTTGTGAGTTTTAACAAAATGCAAAATGGGATAAATTCCTCTAGGCGTGGATCAATCTGTTTGCATTTCTGGCTGGATAACTAGATCTCCATGTTTAAGAAAATGTTTCAGTTCAAATTAAGAATCACTCTGCTTGAAAAGGCTGTACTTCCTAAGTGTGAAAGGTACAGTTTTATGACAATTAGCTCCTAGATCTACTTGAGAGCAATTTTAAGAGGCAGAATGTGGGCAGGTACCAATTATGTGTCACAATTAGCATACATCTTTTGTACATATTTAAGAAATTAATGACAGTAGATGGTTAGAACTGTCTCATTACTTCTAACTAATATAAGTCTTTCATAGACCATTGGCAAAAAAAAGAATAACAATTAAATGTGATGTCAATAGAAGGTCATTAATTATAAGAGGATAGATACACATGAAGTCCAGAAGCAGTGGTGGGAAAGAATCTGTGCTTTTTTTCAGAGACATTTCTGTGCAACTCCTACTTGAAAAAGAAGTGTATATTCTATCTTAGATATATATTAAATGGACATCATGCATCAGGAGTACAAAGATGTATCACTGATACTACAAAGATGGTAAAAGCAGCTAATACTCCAGAAGTCTGTGCTGCCATTCAGTGAGACCTGGACAGGTTGGACAGGAATCTTATGAGGTTCCACAAGAGCAAGTGCAGAGTCCTACACATGGAAAGGAAAAACCACACACATCAGTATAGTTTAGGAGCTAATCTTCTGACTGCCATGACTTTTCAGATATCATCAAGAGTGGTTTTGTGACTACATTAGCCAATTTCCTCAGGACTGAGATGCATCTCATAGATGTATGGACATTCAGGATCCTCAGGTGATCACAAAGCTGATCTTCGCTTACAGTGGGTGGAGCAACACTCACCCGGTACCCACCTTCTTAACTTTCCAGCTTGCGCACCTTCAGCCTCACGAGGTGGTCTCAGACTTGCTCTGCTCTTACACTGAGAGGGATTTTGCTCTCCCAGCCCCTACTTGGAAGTTCAGGGACTGAGGAGAACACCACCTGTGCTCTCAGTCCCTTTAGCATATTTCTAAGGGTTGTAAACTCTTTTTCAATATTTTTTAATTCCATAGTCACAGCTTTGTGCAACCCAGCTTCAGAGACCAGGAGTGGATAGTAGTCCTCAGGCTTTATCATACCTGGTACCCTCTTCCTGATAGCCCGAATGCAGGCACCTGGCAGGCAGCAGCTAATCTAGATAATCTCTAGAGAGATTATCTGGGCAGCAGATGGGTGTCTCAGTGCCCCTCAACACTGAGTCTCTGGTTATTAAGACCTTTCATCTTTTTTTAGTGGCACTGGTTGTAACTCTAGTTCTCAGCTGGACCTTCTTAATTTAGTCGCCCCTTTCTAGTTCTGAACTACAAATCCACACGTTCTTCAGTCCCCAGGGCTTCATATCTGTTTGCTAGGGGAACTGCTGGGACAAGGGGAGGCTCTCCTTCTGCCCTGAGTTGAGATGATATTCCAGTCTCCCTCATCCTGCACATGTTTTCCCTCCACCAAGCTGGAAGTCTTCTTATCTTCTTTCTCTTGAAAAGACTTAAGACAAGGCTGTCGGTCTGTCTCTACCACTGTATAATACTTGAGATTGCATTGTTAATATTTTGTAAATAATGTGAAATTAGAGAAATAACTGAAGAACAACAAATTATATAGAACAAAAACACAGCTGTAAAGCTGTGTTCCAGCTGACCTCCCTGATTTTGTGAGGGTGCTATTTCATGCATTAGGGGGACTCTTGGTTTTTATCAGCTTATTTCATGATTTTGTTTACTTTCATAAACCTTCCATTTGACTTGGTAGCAGATTAACAACCTCTCCTCTCAGGTTACGTGCTGCACATGGTTTTGAATGCTGTTGAACAAGTATTGATGCCTCTTGCATTAATGAAGTTTGTACTGTGAGGGCAGACACCTCTGCCAAGGTGCTTTTAAGGATTTGATTAATTACCAAACAGAACAAAAGTCACACTTTTCCAAGGATTCAGTGCATGAATCACCATTCCATGTCTGTGTTAAATTACTGCAACGCCATTATTATTGGAAGCAGCTTCAGCAGCCTTCTCTCAACATCTTGAAGATTTTTCTTTACTGCTTTGACCCCAGCAACCTCCCTCAATCTGCCAGTTTTTAAATGATTAAGTGTTGCATTA
>PPHD01028997.1:0-10726 GCA_002909625.1 Bambusicola thoracicus
TAACTGATGATGAAATATCCACTTCAAGTCACTGCAGTACACACCATTTTAATCCTTTTGTGAATCCCTATGCTCCACATTTCACTGCACTCAGTGTAAGGAAACCTTCATCACTCTCTGTTCATGTGCTAGCTCCCAGCCTAGAAGGATTAGCATTGCCCGTAGCAAGTTTTTGCTGGATTGCTCACATATTGCATTGCTGCCTAGATAACCACCACCTATAAGCATGCTGAGCAAAAACAGGCACTAGAACAGCTGTAGGAAATAAAGGCAAGAAAATGAAGATGTGCTAAGGGAGAAAACATTTGGGACTTTTTTTTAACCCTAATACTCCAGACAGGCATATAGATAAAGTACGCTTGTATCATTGAGGAATTCATACACGTTCTCATGAATATTTGGTTTTATTGCGAATGTGGGACCAGAAGAAATCTGGAAGTAGCTAAGAAGAACTATTATTTGCCAAACAACAGCAGACAGCACATGCTGAGAAACTTGGTGTAAATGTTTTCTGTTGCTACAGTCAACCCGCAGTCCTCCACACTGAGGATTTTGAGATTTTGAATGTATTACAGACATGCATTAACTCTTTCATATTTTCCAGCTTACCAGTTCCATGAATACCAGCGTTAGAATGACTTAACTGGGAATTTTAGCAGCTTTTTAGTTGGAAATGACATTAACTTCTGTTATTCATTAGCATAGGCTTCTCACCGCCTTTTTTATATGATGGAAGAAGGATAGCAATGGAGACAATTTGACAGCCAAGAAGATACTAAAAATAGTGCTATTTTCAGCTGAATCATAGATTATCTGACGAACTTAATTAGGAAATGTTCAAAAAGTGATCGTATTCCTGTCACTATGGTAAAAGACCTTCCAATTGCAGCTATGCTGGGGCTGTGTTTGTGGCAATCAGCAGGAGCTGCATGCACAGTTCTCAGATTGGTTTTTAACAAACTCATTCACTCAGAGTTTATGCTTCAGGACTTTTGTTTTTCTTATAATGGCAAAGCCACTGATGTCTGCTTCACTGTGCCCTCCACATGAAGGAAAAAAAGATTAGCCAACGTTGTTTTCTTTCTGTACTTATCACTGGGAGGAGAGTAAATCTCTGTGACCCATTCCACCCACTGAACTTCAGTTAGCATTGGGCAGTACCAGTATCAGTCTCACTGTCTGAATTCAGGGAACGCTACGCTGCCACAGGCATGAAACATTCCAGTTGTAGGAGGAAAACGAGAGCAGCATTCCTCTGCTTCAAAGCAGCATGGACTACTGCATGTAAGTGTTACGATGGCAATGCCATGATGAGAGGATGTAAGTCTCCAATTAAGAACTGCAGGTGAGTAAGTGACTACTTTTGTCAGGGGGATCCACTCTCACACTGGTGTAGCTAGAGCAAATCCTATGGAATTACATTTTATCTTCATGGCATAGGGGCATCCCCAAGGTAGTACAAACAACAATTCACAGTAAAACACTGGGGAAAAAAACTATAGAACATACCAAAAAGGCCTGGAAAATTCTCTTTACACATTAAAGACATCAGTACATAGAATCCTGAAATAAACTATGTTGGAAAAGACCTTCAAAATCATCAAGTTCATCTGTTAACCTTACTTACCAGTTTCTACAACTACACCATGTCCCTAAGCACCTTCTTCACGTCACTCAAATACATTCAGAAATGGGGACTCCAGCACTTCCCTGGGCAGCAAGTTCCAATGCCTTCCATGAAGAAATTCTTCCTGATATCTGACCTAAACCTCCTCTGACAGAACTTCAGAACTTCCTCGCACCCTATCACTTGTTACCTGGGAAAAGAGACTGACATCCACCTCAGCATAAACTCCCTTCAGGCAGCTGTAGAGAGCAATGAGGTCTCCCTTCAGCCTCCTCTTCTCCAGACTGAACAGCCCCAATTCCTTCAGCTGCTCCTCATGTATCTTGTTTTCTTGCCCTTTCATCAGCTTTATTGCTCTTCTCTGCACACACCTGAGCAGCTCAAATCCTTCCTGTAGTGAGGCACCCAAAACTGGACACAGTACTTGCTGCATACAAAGGGACAATCACTTTCCTAGTCCTGCTGGCCACACTATTTCTGATTCAGGCTAGGATGTCATAGGCTGTGACCAGCACAGATGCACTAGCTTTTGTGAGAAACTGTTGCTTGGAGCTGCCGTAAATTTATTCACAGTAATATCCACTGTAATTGTTCTTCCAAGGAGAGGGGGAAAGGTCATGCATGGCTGGAGAAGACCACAGAGGAATGAGGCCTCTGTCTTCACACTCCTAGCCACTAAGTGCTACTTAGAGCTAGAGGGGTACTGTTGGAATTCTCAGTCTGGAGGAAAGCACAAGAAAGACACAGAGCTCTTGGAGCAAGTCCAGAGGAGGCCACTGAAGAAGGGGTGAGGGAACTGGGCTTGTTTAGCTTGGAGAAGAGAAGGCTCCAGGGAGACCTCATTGTGGCCTTCCAGTATTTGAAGGGAGCATATAAACAGGAGGGGGAATGACTGTTTACAAGGGTGGATAGTGATAGGAGAAGGAGGAATGGCTTTAAATCGAGACAGGGGAGATTTAGGTTGGATATTAGGAGGAAGTTTTTCACCCAGAGGGTGGTGACGCACTGGAACAGGTTGCCAAGGAGGTTGTGGATGCCCCATCCCTGGAGGCATTCAAGGCCAGACTGGATGTGGCTCTGGGCAGCCTGGTCTGGTGGTTGGTGACCCTGCGCGTGGCACGGGGGTTGAAAATGGATGATCTTTGAGGTCCTTTTCAACCCAGGCCATTCTATGATGCTATGATTCATTCTATTGATAATATAGGGTACTGCAAGACAGAATTGCACATACTGTGACATATCATGCTCCAAAAGTGGGTTTCTATGGGTTATGAAAATGATTTGACCTGACATCATTAAGTGTTTTACATGTCCTGGAGGAAAGGAAAAAAATTGAAGAATTCATGGTATATATTGCCTGAAGAAAACAGTTTCCAGTTTCCATTTAGAAGCAACTATATTGCGGGCATAATTAGGCTCAACTGACATTCCCCAGAGAAACTGTGATGAAACAAGTAGTGCAAGAAAAGAAATGAAATAGCCCCATTATTAAATCTCTGCAAGCTACCTCCACACAATTTTTTTCATATATTTACCTCCTAGAAAGTATTTCATACACATTGGGGGATTCTTTCATATACTTGTGGATTAATGAGAATCTCTTCCAGAAACATTCATCATGTAGTAATGATTTGTTTTTAATATATCATCTCACAGCAACACCTTTCAACGGGAAAAGCATTTCCAGAGCACAGCTATTGCCTAGCTAAACTGTGGATAAAATTGTGTGGAATTATTTTAACAACTCGAGGCTGAAACATTGTTCTTCAGTGAGAAAAGAGCAGGAATAAAATCATGGTCATGTTTTGCATTTTTATTGTCCTTTGCATGTTCAAAATGCCATATGGGATTCAGCAAATTAATCCTTTCACGCCCAGTCTGAGAAGGGCAAATATCATTTCTTCTACAGATAGAGAAACAGAGACAGACTTGCTGTTTTCAGAAGGCTTGAACGCTCACAGACATCAGTGTGAAATGGTACATACGTATCACTTCATAAAAGGAGAGCTGCACAGTGTTGTCCTGGCTAGAGTCGTTTACCAGTAAAGCCAGAATGCTGCTAGACCGGCACTGGAAGAATCCACCAAGGCCCTCTGTTTGTATAATTCTTCCATGTACTATCATCCATGCAAGGGCCTTCCACTCCTGCAGAATTCAAGCTTTAACTGAAATGTAATGTTCCTGACACTGATACTTGCATACCCAAGCTCAATGCAGCTTTTCTTGTTGGTGTGTTTCGAAGTGAGATCACTGTTTCTCTGGCTGTGTGGAGCTTTCTCAAGGTGGGGGACACCTGTGCTTGGTATTTCTCACCATGCTCGCAGAATGTGCTGGCACATTTACTCATTTTTTTATGCTTCTTCAGTTTCTTGGTTTACTTTATTCTTCAGCGTTCCTCTGCATCTTCATTTTAACCACTTCATGTTGCTTAGCAACACCCAGAATGACACCAGCAAGGTAAGGTCCCACTGCTTCTAGCAAGTCTCACCATACAAGGAACAAAAACATAATTTAACTTCACACTCCCTGTAAGTACACTTGTTCAGAACAGCATCGATCTAGAATTCGCTTCATTAATCAGGTGTTTTTCCATGAAAGTTAAGAACAAGTCAAACACAGAGAAACACGGCGAGTTTCACAGGATATTTGGATCTCACCGTTCTATTCTGACACCAGTATCTTGTTGGCACAGCAAGAAAGCCAAAATCAGAGGTAAGGTTTTACTGACTGGCTCTCCCAACGTGCACATCCACAGGCCCCTCTGGTTGTTATACTGACGACTATTGGAACACGTTTGGATTGTGAGATCTAGGCTGGCTACAAATCTAATTAAACACAGCGCAGACATTTCTAGTAAATCCCAAATGTTACCGCAGACTGCTCCCTCCCTTGGCATACAGAAGAGAAACAAAGCAAACAGGCTAAGCTAGATAATTATTATTTTTTAATTTGCAATCGTTTTGAACAACTTATTTAGCCAGAATTATTACAAAGGAGCGTCAAGAAATGCAGTTCTTTGTCTGTCACAAGCTGTGACTGATTCCTGGCCATGGGAGAGAACGCTGTAATTGGAATATGACTACAAACAGAGGATTACAGAAGTATCTTTTTTCCCACACATTTACTTCTGCAAAACACTCCTATGCACTTCTTATATTATAGTTACTAGAGTTTTGAAGGAAAAATGGAAAACAGTGTTTTTGTTGGAAAATATGCTTTTAAATGTGAGTTACTGCTTTAAAAGATCCTTTATGCTCTTAAATCTGATTGTTTGTGATTGGATGTTTCCATATCTCCCCATAATCGTGGCACGTTTTTTTATAAAATCAAGGCCTTTCCCTGAAATATGCTGTGAAAGAAAGTGACGTTTATTCAATGCAGTGCATTGACAAACAATAGGCATTTTCAAACTAGCTTCAGAAAGAAGCTAATTTCCAAACTAGCAAAGCTCTGCACTGTACCAAGAAATCCCAGCTTTAGACTTAGAAATGATGTGTGTAAGAAACAGGGAGGAACAACAAGGCACTACCTACTTTTATATCTCGATATACAGCTTTGAAATAGGCTCTCTGATCTTTAGTCATAGCACATTTCAATTAACTTAACCATTTGATTTCACCGGGCTTTTGTTCAGCCCCTGGGATCACGTAATGTAAGCCCTGAAGACACTTTTATTCAGCAAGCTGAGGTCACGATGAGTAAGACTTACTCAGACAAGCAAGGCATTTAATTAACATTTTTAGGGCCTGGTTCAGTAGCCCTTACTCATACTGAGTAATATTTACTGCACAGATAGTAGTGTTGTTGATATTAATCACTGAAAGCACTAATGAGCTGAGCCCTGAAGAAATGACAGTTCTCGTGTTTACCCAAATATGGAGATTTTTGCCCCAAATATTCACATATATCCTGACATACAGGAACTGCTCTTGATCAGTAATTACCTATTGAACTGTAATATGCTTACATAATATACAACTGCTATCGCACTGCATGGCATCTTTATCCTTTTATTATGGGAACGCGTGTGAAACCGAGTAACACCAAAACTGTATCCATGCTAAAACCGCATGTTCATCTCTATGCTTCTGCTTCTATTACATCTATAAAACAGAACTAAGCAAATATGTGAGAAAGAGAAATCTATTTCTGGTGTCAGAATACGGAGGGAAAAAAATGTACCAGTCTTAACTGCAGCATTTGAACCACTGAGTACCTCCTAGTGCTGAAGCTCTCTCTAGAGGGAGTTCCTGGTTCTTGGAATGAAAACATAATAATAATCCAATTTAGCTGAATTACATAAGAAGGTAATTGATAAATTACCTCTGTTTCCAGGTATCCCTTACTTTCCAACAAGCACGTACATAAATAAACTCTGGCTCATGTACCAGGGAACACAATCAGACAAATAGGCATTCGAGGCCAGGCTGGATGTGGCTCTGGGCAGCCTGGTCTGGTGGCTGGCAACCCTGCACATAGCACGGGGGTTGAAACTTGATGATCACTGTGGTCCTTTTCAACCCAGGCCATTCTATGAAAATAGTTAGAAAAGGAAAACCAGTACTATTTGTTCAGTATTACTTGTTTCTCTCTGCCCTTTCTCCCCTCCTGCCCTCCCCTCCCCCNAACCCTGCACATAGCACGGGGGTTGAAACTTGATGATCACTGTGGTCCTTTTCAACCCAGGCCATTCTATGAAAATAGTTAGAAAAGGAAAACCAGTACTATTTGTTCAGTATTACTTGTTTCTCTCTGCCCTTTCTCCCCTCCTGCCCTCCCCTCCCCCCTTTTATTTTTGAGCTGAATAAGTTCTCAGATCCATACGTATGTACACATACGTCCACCCTGAATATATGAAGGTGTATATATGAATGACTGGTCCTGCTCTGATGCCAGCANCTTTTATTTTTGAGCTGAATAAGTTCTCAGATCCATACGTATGTACACATACGTCCACCCTGAATATATGAAGGTGTATATATGAATGACTGGTCCTGCTCTGATGCCAGCAGGGCTGTCAACGGGCTTTAAAAATAAATCCAAGCGAATAAAAAGGGTTTAGAATCATCCTCAGTAAAGTGACAATAAAACTCCACTGCCACTGAAAGAAAAAATAAATGGACATTTAAGTGTGTGGAGTTGGAATCTAAAACCAGCTGGCATGGAGTTGTATCATTTTACATCACTCTGGGCTTGAATGTTCCGGGTTTAATTCAGACCAAACTCCCATGGATGCAGAGGAAAGCGGTGATAGAAAGGACACCATCTTTTGTTACTCCGAAGCAGTGGTGACTGAGAGGCACAGCAGCAGCCCCAGCTTGGGAAGCGGTGTTACTGACTGATGCTAAAGCACCATAGCAGTGCTCAGAGAAACACAACTTTCTGTGTAATGCACTTCCCCAACAACCACTCCAGCCCATGGCTGCTGATACTCACTGCTGGGTTAACTCTGGCCCATCACTGATCACCAGGATTCCAGAATGGCTGCACGTGCCAAACTGTGCAACTGTCCCCAGGAGAAACTGCTGCCACCTCAGTGCCAACTGAGGCTGGGAGACGTCAGTCTACACCTGGTGCAGGCGGTACTCTGTGCCTCCTGTTGTGCCAGGCAGTCAGTCCTCACTACAAGGGGCAGAAACACCTGCCCTCTCTGCGAAGGGGATGTGCACAACCCTTCTGCAGTCTAAGGAAACAGCTATCTTTAACCAAGAAGCGCTCTCTTCACTTTGTATCCAAGATCAGCCGTCCCTGAATGCATCCCACAATGGCAGTGCCTATTTGTGCAGTTTGTATTCAAGCTGATGTTGGCAGATGTTCAAAGACACGGTACCAATTTTAGAGTTCTTAGTAGGTGTTATCAGAACAGCAAATGAAAAGCCTTTAACAGCTGAAGCTGCCTGCTCCTGACAGCAGCATCACTCCCTTGCTTATGCTGATGCAATTCACAAAGAAAACATCGGCACATCGCTGGTGAAACCGGGATAAGCAGGAAGGGATTATAACCTTCAGTGCTATGCACCACAGCAAAACTTCAGCAGGAGTTGTTAGCTCTGCCTAAATGCACCTCATAAACAAGAAATGCTTTCCTGGCATGGCCACACTTCCAATGGTTATTGCGTATGTAGAGCGTTTATCTTTTGGGAAGGTGTTTAACACCACGCAGCCTCGTCTCTCGTTAGGAAAAGGCTTCTCTCTCACACAGGGCACTGCAGGCAAATAATTGCACTCCAGCAAGATGCATTTCTGTGCATCTCACCTCATGAGGCAGAAATACCAGCCAGCTTCTCACATCACGGGAAGAAAAAGCAGGGCCCTGCAAACGAAACACACAGTGCAACGTGTCCTTTGGTTCAACGGGTCAAATACACGCTTCTCGTGGCAACCAGACCCTCTCCTTCCCAAATAACCCCACGGCTGCATTTACTCCGGGGACATGCCCATTACAATCAACAGGAGCAACGGTGGATGTCGAGGTAGCACAGGGACATGGAAGATTTTAGCATCTTGATTTCATTTATTTAGGCAGTTTATCAATCTGTTTCTGTCTGCATTTTCTTCCAGATATCGCAAACACAGAGCGTGCATTTTTGCTATTTTGTTCTCTATTAAAAAATATAGGAAAGAAATGCCCTTGATCTACAGGATCCTAAAAATTCAGTCCTTCCAGATTCTTTATCCAGTCATTTCCACCAGACCGTGGGGAAGACAGCATCACAAATATACCAGATTAGCCCCCGAGTGAGTTTGCATGTTTCCAACAAATTAAAGACACTGATGTTGACAAAGGAATGAGAATTCCCATTGCAAGTCTTTCTCACTTAGCTTATATATTGATTGTGGAAACTTCAGCCGGACTAATTGTGTCCAAGCCAAGTGAAACAACTTCTTGTAAGGCTGAAGAGTTCCAAGTATGCACCGAGTGACACTTCACACTATGCAACTGTCTGCTTGGGCAGGGAAGAAGAAATCTTGCAAACCTTTCTTTCTTACACACTTGCACACCGGCAGCTATAATCTAGCTGTGAACCCTCAGTTTCTCTTCTCTCTACCCTATAGGCTCTCTGTGAGCAACCCTATGGAATAGGAGCTGAAAAAGAAGCACCATTATCACCTTCCCTTCAGCAAACACACCAGGTCTGAGCTGCTGCTGTGGAATGCACTTGGTGGAAGCCACGAGATTCACCACTGTGCCGCTTGTAGAATGTCTCAAAGATGTTAAAACGATCTTCCCAGGACCAAAACCACCCAACCTCTAAGCCACAGCCCTGGAGAGAGCCACGCAAATCCCCTTTTCTGGAGGATCTCCATCCCACCTCACCCTGACGTACCTATACAGACCTTAACGTGCTGCAAAGATAGGACAAACACCATTCGGAAAGGGCCTACAGCTCCCCTTTTCCACCACCAACCCCAGTAACAGCCTTTCACAGGGAAAGGCGAGCTTTGGGGATGGTTTGGAGACAGGCTGGCTGAACCCTCACATCCATCCTGGTAGAAACAGACCCACAGAAGTCTTAGGGGGCTCTTGAAGGAAACCTCTGTATTAAAAGCCAAACAACGTGGAGATACAGCAATAAACACACACCATCTCAGCAGGGAAATACAGCGGAAAAGGTTCGTTCAACTTCAGCAATGACAACAGACACACCGCCTCAGTTCTAGACCCGCCAACAGGAGCCGTCCCCTGCTGTAAGGAACGAGGAGAGCCGCTCAGATCGTGCCCACACACACAAAGAAAAGCCGCTGACCACAACAGATGCGGTTGAACGGGAGGCTCTTTTATTTTCCGCGTAGATTTTGGAGGGGAACGCTTTTTTTTTTTTTTCTTTTTTTTCTCTTTTCTTTTTACTAAAAAGTTCGTTTAAAACGGTTATTAAAGGTACAAAACGAGCACACAGGATCTGGTCGTGGCGGCGGCGGGGCCGAGGGGCAGCGGATCCCCTCAGGCGGCCGCTCGCGCAGCGCAACCTTCACACGCTTCACACGAGAACAAACGCGTCAGGAGGGGCAGCGCGCGAAGTCCGGCCCGCCCGCGTCCCTCACAGCACACGACGAAGGATGGGGGTCCCCGGCATGGCTACTTGTTGGCGGCGGCGGCGGTGCCGGCGCTGCGGCGCTGCTCCATGCCGTTGGGCAGGAAGCCGGCGATGATGGGCACCGGCCAGATGAGGGCGGCCACGCTCCACACGATGATGACCAGAGTCATGAAACACGCCACCAGCGTGGACTCGATGGGCTTACGGTTCATCCGCCAGCCCGGCTCGCCCTTCAGCTCCTCCAGGCTGAAATCCAAGCAGCAGAAGTTGAGCGGCTCCCCCTGCAGCCAGTACTGGCCGGGCTCGGCCGCCGGCGGGTAGGAGAGCGAGGAGGCCGCGGGCTGAGGCTGGGGCTGAGGCGCCGAGCCCCGCAGCCGCCCGACGCGGCGGCCCCGCACCCAGCTGCAGCCCACGCAGAGCCGCAAGTCCTGCTGGGCGCCGCCGGCCGCCAGCCCCAGGTGGTCGATGACCAGCGGCGGCCCCACGCGGTGGAAGGCGGCCGAGAAGAAGGCCCGCCCGTGGCTGTTGGTGGAGAAGAGCAGCAGGTCGCACTGGATGCCCAGCGGGCGGCTCCAGCGCACCAGCAGCGAGCTCAGCATCTGCCGCTGCACGCTGATATTGCAGTGCGGGTCCTCGGCGAGCTGAGGCTGCTGGAGCCGCGGCTGCTGCTGCTGCTGCCCCGCGGAGGTGGGGGCAGAAGGGGACGGCTCTCGGCTGGGGCTCGCCGGCGTGCCCGGGCTGGCGGTGCCGCCGTCCTCCTTGCTCGCCGCCCCGTCGAGGTCCATCTCGAGGCCGGCCGGGGAGCGGGAGGAGTTCGCGGGAGGCGAGAAGAGCTCCTGCTCCTCCTGCCCGCCGGCGGCCGCCGAGGGGCTCCAGCCCTGGCAGGGCGGCAGGCAGGCGGCCAGCAGCGCCGGCAGGAGCAGCGGCAGCATGGCATTGACTTAGCGCCGGAGAGGAAGGCGAGGAGGAGGAGGAACGGGACGTCTCATGGCGCTGCCGGCTGCCACCTGCGAGAAGAGGCACGCCGCTCTCGCCGAGAGAACGAGAGAAAGGGAAGGAGGGT
>PPHD01028998.1:0-10726 GCA_002909625.1 Bambusicola thoracicus
AAGCCTTTTGTAAAATTAATGAGAAAGTCAAGAAAGGCAGAAGATGACAATAAGTAAAAGACAACTGAGCTTCAACATGATATTCTTGAAATTCGTTTTTAAAGTTAAGAAAGTGATTGAGTTCTGCTGTCAGGAATTTTTGCTCTTTGAAGAGAGGCTACAGTCATGAATATATAGGAAGATGCAAACAACTGTTTTGAAGAGTTGTGTCTATTTTTAAATATATATTTTTGCTAAAATTTTGCTATGCAAACTTAGTGAATGCAAAGCAAATGTTTACCACATGAAAGAAGCTTTGAGCTAAACTGTTTCATGTTTTCTTTCATACTCTTTGAAATATGGTAATTGGTAAATGAAAGGCAGTAATAAGTTCTATACAGCTTAGTTCCGATTTAAACCTGGGACACTGAGTGAGTGTTCCTAGTCATGCTTAAAAGGAAAATTTGCAAATAAGCGTCTTGGCTTAGTAATTTTTTGGCAGAAATCGGATGAAATATTTGTACCTTTTGGCTTACATCAATAAATGTATAATATTGGTGACAAAGTGCCATAAAAGCCTAAATTCAGGTAGATAAATATTTGTGTTATATTACAGAGAAAGCTTAATGAGGTAAACTGCTAGTTTTATTTTTTGGAGTTTGATTCCACATCTCCACCTCCTTAGTTTTTGTTGAAAATTTAAGTCTAACTGTGAAAAAAATATATATATTTACAAAAGGCTGCATATTTTATTAATAACTATGCTATTATTACTTATTCCTTGCATAGAAAGAGAAGGCAGAAATTTACTGTTATTATGGCTTTCTAAGTTTGGAAATTAATGCAGCTTGCTTTCTCTTAATAAGAAAGCACAGTAGGAGGTCAGTATGGTGCATAAAAGTTGTATTTCAGCCTTGACTTTCAACCTGCTGTAGATGTGCATATGATCAAATTTCATTGAATTTGTTGATGAATCTCAGTTTGGAAGAAAGAAAGCAACAAACTTGTTTGTCCAGGGCTCTGATAGATAAAGAATAGAGATACTCCTTTGTTCTAGTTATTGAATTCTTCAAAAATATAACTGATATATCAGGTAGGATGAGCTTGTCCTGTGATCAATATTTTTATCTATATGTGCTTTTAAATATAAATTAATATAATACTCTATACTTTTCTGTCTGTCACAATTAAGTCATTATACAGTGTTTTCAGAACAATTCTGTAATCTGGTTATCAAACTTGCAGTTGTTGGGTGGGATGTGTCTTTAAATGTCAATTTGTTTGTGATACGGGGTAATTTCTATATTTAGCAACTATTTGGTATTTTAAATTTAATTATTTTTCTTCTTTCAGGTATCTCTTGTAGTGTGTTTTATTCTGATGTTCGGTAATTCAATGTTATTGACATCATATTATGCTGCATCTTTAGTAGTTATCTGGGTAAGTTATTTAAGGACAACAAATCATAGGACATAAGAATGTAATGCTGTACTGTCTTGTATGTGTTGCTGTAAAATGTGAAACTTGCATTAGAGAAAATTTTCAGATGTCAACAGATCTTAAATATATTTGGTGAATGAATAAATTCTATCCGAAAAACTGCACATTTTTTTTCCACACCAAAACCTCTTCATAAGGGAGATTGAGTTAGGACTCAGCTCTCTATTTAGGTCAGATTAAATATTACAGAATATGTACTCTGGCTAACATAGTCATAATATTTGACCAAAATAATTCCAAAAAGAAAACATGAGCAAGGAGGAGTTTTGTTTTAAATGCTCTTCTATCAGTTGTGAAACTGTGAATGCAGTATGAATGACTATAATGTATAGAACAGTGGTTTAAGACTATCTGAAACTGCTGAGCCATACCCCAAGTGTGAAATTATACAGCGAAGGCTCATCGTGTTGATTCACTATTTTCATTTCAACTTGAAAAAGAAAAACAAACAACAACAAAAAACAACTCCCCCAATGTCTTTTTAGTTTCAGAATGGTTTCTCTGAAGGGAATTATGTGGATGGGAAAAAGGAGTTAAGATCGAGTGAACCTTTCTGCTTCAGTGTGCTACAAAAAATCTCAATTGCTCAGTCTTTTTTGCCTCTCCTGGAAAAATTTGGAGCTCAGTGTTTGCCAGCAAATTCTCAGCTGTGCTAAGATGAAGCTACCTCACTGTAGTAGGTAGATGTAGTAGCTGTAATAAAGTTTGGTCGTAAGAAATTTGTTCAAGCTGCTTGTAGCAACTTTTGTAATTATATCCTAACTACAGTTACATTGAGTTTCTTGTCTGTTTTTTGCCTGGGAAAAAGAAAACATTTATTGTTTGTCTGTTACTTTACTGCATATTATGGTCTCAATCTATGCCACATATGGACTGGATTTCTAAAAGCACTTCAGTTAATTATGTTTTTCTTAATTACACTGTTCATCAAGTGAGCTTAAAGTGAGTTTTCTGTGTATTGTAAAACGAGAAACAGCGATAAACAGAAACTACCAATAATATTTTCCTGCTTATATTCTGTTGTCTTGTTTGAAAATTGTCTATTATTCTGCCAGTAATTTATTAATTCCTTCAGAAATCTCTTTAGCATTGGCTTTGATTTAAGGAAACATAGAATTGTGTAATACAGAATTTTGGTTATTAAAAAGAAGAGTAGTCTTTCATTAATCATAAAATAGAACTTCAGTAAAAGGTTTTATTTTGGTAGGTTTAGCCATTGCAGAGTGAAATCGCAGTACTGTGTATTCATCCGTGTTTCAGGTTGTGTTGATTCTGTAGTCTGGTGTGTGGTTTTGTTAGTTTGTTTTGAATAAATGGTTGCGTGTTAAAATAAACACTTAGTATCCTGGATGATTTTTTATTTTATTTTACTGGAACATTTTGTTGTTGCTGTATCTTAACTGGAGATGCACATTCATTTTATTTTTAGGGAATTCTTGAACTGAGCCCACGGATCTTTAAAAGGAACAGAAGTCAAGTGTGTCTGTGGGTAAGGAATTTCATACGTTTTTGAATTTCTGAAAAAGAACTATGCCTTATTGTTTTGTTTTAGTGAAATAGAGGAATAACATCTAGTTGATTTGCTAGCAGCTGAAAATCAAGATATACTGATAAACTACTCTTTTTCAAGTAAATTGTCCCTATTTCCAGAAAGTAATTTTAAATCACTGAAGAAGAAAAGATGTATAAGTATACATTTATTTCACAAAATCAAAGCAGCCTTCAAATGGCAGCACATTTAATTTTATACTACCAACTTAAATCTGTTTGCAGTACCAAAGGTCTGTATAAAAACTCTTTAAAACAATAGACAGTGTAGAAGAGGTGGTTAAAAGAAGTAACAGTGCTTGCAAAAATAACAAGATACTACTTTACACAGTCATTAAAAATGTGTCCTATACTGTCATTGTTTTAGAATAAGCTTGGCAACATCAAGCAGTATCAACATAATTACTTAACTGGGTTTAGGAAAATGTGGTCTTCTCCACAATGTACAGCAGTTAAATTATAGTAGAAAGAATATAGTGATAACTATTAATGAAGAATTGCTAAGTAGAGATTTTAAAATGGGTTAGAATTCTGCATCTTGTAAGGCTGAGGTAAATATGACAAATCTAGTGAGTAGGATAAGATTATAGGGCACAACACAAAATATAACTTTATGTTAGCAATGCTAAGTTTATGAGAGAGAATTTTTATACTGTGGAAGTGAAAAACAAAAGAAAAAAACCCCAGAAGCAGTCAGAGAAAGATTAGGTACCTCTCAGGTATTTATGTTCATATGCAACCCTTAAATGTGATGATTGAATGCAACCTTGGTTACATTAGGTTGAAGATGAGCTTGTGTCTCTTTATTATATTCTCTCTGAAAGCATCTGCCGTTGATCCCTGTCAGATACAAGATGCTGAGCCAAGTTTTCCTACGCAGTTGAGACAATCTTAAAAGGAACTAAATAAAACTAAATGGCCTAGAATTTCTTTTCTGTTACAGTCATAAACATGATATGTAACTAAAAATAGTGACTGTATGTAATTCTTTCATATTTCTTTGAAGGTTTCTCTTTAGATTATCTTGAAGAGGTACTATAAGGTAGATTCCTTCAAAGGTTTGGATTAGCAGAGTAATATAACCTGAAAATAGCAGAGGGGCTGCAGTAGGATTAAAAAAAAAAAAAAAAGCCAATGAAGTCCAATGTTCTCTAATCTGGGAAGCGTAATTGGTTAGAAAAAAAAACTGTAGATTGTGATAACTTAGGAGAGTTTTTAAGTAATCACTAAATTTAATAAGTTTTCTTAAAAAGAAAGATTTTATTTGAAAGTTTGCAGAGAGGTTCATTTCATTCTGAATGTCTTTCTAAGGTCATTGAAGGATGTGCCTGGTTAGTTGGGACAGTCACCTTGAAATACCTAACATCTTTAGCATTTGGAGTAGCTGATGATGTAAGTTCTCTTTCTCTTATCTGAGTATCTGATTGAATCTTTCAAAAATGTACTGTCTTAATACTTAGATTGTAGCATCTTAATGATGTATTTTCTGAAATTCTGAGATTTCTTTTGCAGAAATGGAACAGGGATTGCATATTTTATTTTTTATTCGTTATGAATGATGACTTTGAGGTCACTTTATGCCCTGTTTGTGAGAAGACAGTGTCTTTACTATTGAGTTCCAAAATACCGTGTGTTAGTTTCTAAATACAGCTTCATTGAGATCTGTTTATTTTGGATATCTTCTATCTCCTTCTTTTGTTTTATTTGCTCTGTTTCTTAGTTCACTTTCCTCTGAATCTAATTTTTAAGACAGTTCTGAAATGCTTGTAACTAGGACTCTTAACTGAATTTAAGTCCTTGTATTATAAAATTCTGCAATTCCTTCTATTATAAAATCTATGCTGGTGCTGCATACGTAGATGTAGGGGCAAGATGTGGGAAGCTTGTATCTTGAAACATGAGTATGTAAACTATATTCTTTTTTAACCCAGCTGCAGTGGTATCACCTCTTCTACTTTCTGCTTTTTCTTTTGTTCAATCTGTTACAATCAAATATATTATTTAATCTACTCAAGTCCATTCATAACAATATTGTAAATGATTTAAACTTTTGTTTTAATTAAAAGTATTTCTCATATACATTTAAACTACTTGGTTGCAGAGAACAGTCCATTCTTTTGCTTACTGCGTTTTTTTTTTTTTTTTCCCCTGTATTTCCTACCAGGCTCATATAGGTAATATATTAAAAGCTAAATTTATTGGCTACAAGGATTTTGATACATTAATGTATACCTGCGCTGCAGAGTTTGACTTCATGGAAAAAGAGGTAATTTGATCAAATTAGATGATTATGGAAAAGGGAACTTTCTTGTTTATCTCAGTTCATAACTTCAAACATCTGTGAGCCATAACTGCCATCACAAGACTTTTCTTTTTCAAGTTCCAAGTGGTTATTGGTCAAGTCAGAGACACTTAATGAACTTCAGCTAAATTTAAATTGTTTTAATGCTTTGAATTGGACTAAAAATAATTGTTTTGATTTCATGTCTAAGAAAAATTCTTCCTTTACTTAAAAAGAAGTATTTGTTCATGGAAAAGTGAAAGGTCACAGTTCTGCACATCTAAGGTTTTATGTGATTGAGGGAAAATGTGATGAGAGCTGTGAAGATGTGGTGGATTTGGGTTATAAATGAACATCAAAGCTTCTTAATATTCTGCTAGTAGACTTTTCTAGTTCACCAGTGTCTAGCTATGCATTCAGAACATTTATAGGTTATTCAGAGTATTCAAATTCTTTTGAGATACAACCTGCTTCTACGTTCTGAGTAGCTTGCCTAAGAAAGGGTGGTAATATTCAGATGACCCATGTGTTAGCACCTCTAGTGGGATTGCTGGTTCGAGTTGAAATTTGAGTTTCTTCAAGCTTGCTTTGTTCTTGTTGTGTATTTAGATGTGTTTCAGTTAAGGAAGAACTGTTTATATTATATCACATTTTCTTTAAAATGACAATCAGTGTAACCCTAGATGAATAGAAAGCAACTAACTCAGTTTATTTCCATTGTAGACTCCAATACGATACACGAAGACTCTACTGCTACCAGTTGTTCTGGTGGTTTTTATGGTAATTGTCAAAAGGGTAAGTGATTGATTATGTTAAGAATCACATTTACCTTTAATATAGTTTTTCATTGCTTTTAAGGGATCACTATTTATTTTGAGGTAATAAAACAGAATTTTTCAAAAATATTTGAATGCAATTCAGAATTTCGTTTTCGTAGGTATTTATCAAAGTTCCAGTCCTGAGTCAATGAGATGATGTTAAACACTGGAAAAAAAAATCTGTCACTTAGCTGATGAGCACTGTAACTAAAGTTTATAACTGTTTTGGTAAATTTGATTATGTATAGTTTGTGTGAAAATAATTTACAGTTTACACAAGAACGGATGGGATAATTGTTGACTGCCCCACTAATTGAATATCCTCAAAAAGAAATTTTAGCTGAAGCATTGTATGTTTTATTGTAGCACTGTCTGAAAAGGAGATTACTCAGGTGTAACTTAATTTAGCAAATGTTGGAAATGTTTTCTTATGCTTTTGAAAATCTATTAATATATTTGTTGGTTTTGTTTTCTTCAGGCAGTTAAATATCTTAGGTGGACCTTTTCCCAGACAAGGCAGTATGAAAGGTAAATACTGTGTACTTAGTGAATGCAAAGCTGATCTGCTTGCTGGAAGTTCATCTGATTTTGATATATGCTAAATAACTTAAAATTTTACATTATCCATCAAAAAAGAACAAACACAGATTATGTATAGTATATCCAAGACATTCAGTTAGTGAACTATTTCTGATATGTTTACAGAATGTCTGAGTTAAACTGCTGAACTTAGTTTTAGACATCCTACCAAATATTCTATTTCATCATTTATTTTTCCGCCCTGCTCCTAAGCCGGTATTTACTTGTAGGAAGAAAAGCGAACAGGCATGTAAATAGTGAATGCAAGCTGTTTCTTCCTCATTGTTGTTATTATTTTTCCAGGTTGTAAAGATAAGCAAGTTTCATTTTTTAGCAAGGGATCCCAGCTGTATTTAACTTTATCTTCTAAATGTCTGTATTACATGCTCTGTCTGTTACAGGCATTTGGCATCACTTGTACTAAAAAGGGGTGAATTTGGTCAATGGAATATTGCCATTTCCCTGACATATCTTCTTGCTCACTCTCCTTTTTTTTTTATATTTTATTTTTTTTCACTCCATCATTTCAATCATCTCTGCTTTCCAGAGTCTTAATAGCATTTATCAAAATTTCAATAGATGTGAGCAGGTTTCACCATTTTGCCTTCATAGATAAGAACAAGTATATGTAATTTTTTCTATATTCACAATTGGTCTTGGCTTTTTCAGAAATAAAGAAAAAAAATCTATATAGTACCTGAATAAACAAGCACCTTGCTTGTTTGGTATCATTGCTTTATCTCTTTTGCATAACCAAGATTTCATTCTCTGAATAAGCCTTTCCATGTACGAAATAATTCATGAATGCATTGAAAAAAAAAAAAGTAAAATTGATTTTCAGATTTCTGTATAGACAGGATGGAGGATAGGTAATGATTTGCAGAATATTTCAAAGCTTGTCATAAAGACAAAAACCCATGTATGTCATGCTGAAAGTAATGCCTCTGATTTATTTTCATGGTAACTACAACAAAGAGCATGATGCTGCTATTTGATAAAGCAGATTCTCTGCTACAGAACCCTATTTCTCAAAATAATCACCACCATTAGCTATACATTTTCACCAGAGATGAACAAGAGCCTTCATGCCACACTAATAACAATCTGCACCCACAGAGGTGACCCACTGTTGCTGCTGCTACTGCTGAAACACACCACCCACCCCTCACTATGCTCACATCCACTCTTTGGTCTCCATAAATGTTCAGCAAGAATCAATGAATGTCAGTGGGTGTAATTGTTTCCACATGGAGGAATTCAATGGCACACCTTCACTTCATCCACACTTCCATGTCAGATGCCATTCTGTCAGGCTGCCTCTCTGCTGCCATCTGTCACACAGCAACAAAGTATGGAATACTGATGGAAAGTTTAACCTCTACTGCCATACCACCAACATCTGCCTCTGATGTCATGGGCCAACAAAATAAAACAGGAGGCATTACTTTCAGAGCAACTGTAAATGTGTGCAGGAGCTGACACGTGCTTACTGAATTAATTTGTTTAAAACCACTGTAGATGCCTATAAAGTAAAAACAGTTTCTGTATGATATAAGTAAATGACATGATTTTTCTTTGTTTTAATATTCAGAGAGGAACGTTTTATCCAGGGTGAGGTAAGTTTTTTTTTGTTGTTTTTCTCCTGCATGATTTTACTCATAAGTTAATTTGAACGCTCAACCATTTGCAAGCTGTATTCCAATACCGCTGCTGACGTGTAGTTTATTTTAAGCTAATTGTTTGCATTTTTTGGTCTGTTGTCTTAACTTTTGTCCAGTATGTGACCAAAAATAACTCCAGAATGCTGAATAAAAATTTACCAATGATGGGGTGCCAGTGCAAGATAAGAAGGTTTGAGGCTCTTGCTAGATCAGGATGTGAAAAGCACTGAAATCACGCTGGACCTTCAACTTTCCCTATGTAGACAGAGTAGCAGAATAGGTTTCATGCTATAATCTTGTAACTGATTATTATTTCCTCTTTAAATATGCATTTTTTTAAAGATACCATAATAGAAAAAAAATTGTGACATTGTTCTTTTGATGAAATTACCTGAAGATTACAGTTGAGTGGCAGCTTTCTAGTGGATTTCTTTATTTTCAGTTAAGTCAGCAAGGAAAGTCAGCAAAACTTTAACAGTGGTTTCTTATGGTTTGTGCTGTGAGGGAAATGTCGTGCTAGTCGAATATTATAATCAAATTAAAGCACTGGTTCTAAAAATGCTTCTGTGCATTTTCCACACTTCTGTGTTTTCCAAAGCACTTCCACAGGCAATGCAGAATTAGTATTGAGTGACACCTCTGCTTTTTGACTTTGAGAATACTAAAGCAAATTGCCTGTAGTAGTGTGATTAGCAAGGATGATTGTGTTTGTCTTTTCATATTTAATTAGTTTAGGCCTTAGAACAAAGTATTAGCAAGGTCTCCTTGCTTCTGTAAAGAGATTACATAAGAAATTTTACTTCTTACTGCTCGACTATGTTATGGTTTAACCCAACAGGCAGCTCAGCAACATCCAGCCTTTCTCTCGCTCCCCACCTCTGAGTGGGATCAGAGAGAAAACAGGAAAAAAAGGATAGAACACATAGGTTGAGATAAAAGCTATTTGGTAAGACAGAAAAGGGAAAAAGAAATAACAGTAAAGATTACGTATGTATGTATGTATTTCACAAAATGAATGGGGCACAAAATATTGCTAGCCCCCTGCCGACTGATGCTCAGCCAGTTCCCGAGCAGCAGCTGCCCCACTGGACAACTCCCCTCAGTTGTATAGGTTTTTTGGGGGGGTTATGTCCTTCGGCCAGTTCAGGTCAGCTGTTCTAGTTCTGTCTCCCCAACTCTTTGTGTCCTCTTTCTCCTCCCCCCATCTCCTAGCTGGTAGGACAGTAGAAGAAGCTGAGAAACTGAAATGTTCTTGGCTCCATGCAGCACTGCTCAGCAACAGCTAAAACGTTGTGTTATCAATATTGTTTTTCTCCTAAAGCAAAAACATAGCATCATGCCAGACACTATAAAGAAAATCATCTCTGTCCCAGCTGAAACCAGAACACTAGGTTTCAGAATTTTCGTAGGCAGCCATTTCTCCAGTTCCTCTTATTTCTAATGTTTCTCTGTCCTGCTTCTTACCTCTACATGGTACAGACACTTCAGAAAAATGTCCTGTTGACTGGCTGAAATGTGAAGATCTTTACTTTCACCTTGACTCTTTTCCAGATAAAATTGTCATTTAAGCTATACTGAAAGTGAAGTTCTTGGTTTGAGACAAACCAAAAGCATGTAAATATTATGCTTATATATATATATATATGTATATACAAACATTTTTTATTTGCAGGTGATATACCATGCGTTGCAGCTGTTGGCATACGGTGTCCTAGCAATTTTAATCATGAGACTAAAATTATTTTTGACACCACATCTATGTGTTATGGCTTCTTTGGTGTGCTCAAAACAGGTAAGATCTTTATGTAGTCCAGTAGCTATCTCAGTATTTATGCTAGTACCGAGGTATTTATTCTAAAAGAAATTTCTATGAGTAATTGCTGAATTTGAGTATCACAGTTACACTAAATTGCTGGTCTAAAAATATGGTTACGGATGTTCTGTTCTCCCTTCTCTCCAAATAAATTTAAACTTATCCAGCTGCATTCTTGTACAAATTAACGTGTTGTATTAAGCATGAGCATAGAGAGGTATACTGTAGATTTTATTTTACTTGCTCACTTATATGCTTTTGAAACTATTTTGATCAGGTACTGATTTTATAAAAGCACTGTTTAAGTTAGTTTATGCTATACTTTCATGGCCCTTTTGAGCTTACAGCTATGTGTATGAATGGTTTTTAAAGATACAGTTTTACATGGTCTTACGTCTTGCAAACATTTCAGCCTTAAAAATTAAGAAGTCATGGCTAACTGTGCAACTTTGCTAACCCAAAATACCTATATCACAAAATGTAATTAGTTTTTTTTTAAGATTTAAATTTCTCAGAATTGACTTTCAGTATTTCAGCATCAGTATTT